>QEAR01000109.1:0-64222 GCA_006535965.1 Spizellomyces sp. 'palustris' | reverse complement strand
GCCAGTCCATAGGGACGTCGTCGCAAAGCGTCTTTGTGCGGCTGGGTAACTGGCCCACGCAGCCCTATATCGACGCAGTATCCACCTGAACTAATGTATAAGGATTATGTGAGGATGACTCTATGCTAACATCCTCCCTTACCCCCCCCCCCTAGGTTTGCCTCCCCAGTTTCACTCAAAGATACGAGCCAATCAAGCCAAAAGCTCAAGAGATAGGCTTGAGTGTAAAGCATTGAGAAGAAGGCAAAAAGTGCGGGGTCCAGTTTTCTGATTTTTCTCCTTCTGATTCGTTGGCACACTCTGTTTCGGATCGATTGAGTTGTTTGTCAAACTATTGTCGCACTGCCCATTTGAAGCCTGGTACGGTGAGAAACCAGATGTCAGCCATCTCTGCGTTTGGGGATGCGGTGCCTACGTCCAGATACCAAAGGAAACCAGAGAAAAAGGTAAACTTGGCCCCCCATGGTCAAAATGTCCGCTTTGTAGGTTATGTAGGTTATGAAGACGGCGTGAAAGGCTACCGCGTATGGGACCCCATCCTGAACAAGATGTGGACGACGTGGGACATCAAGTTTTGATGAAACTCGCACCCACGATCACCTACCTCCTCTTCAAAACCACCTGCCACCACTCGTCGACTCAAGAGCGGATATCAAATACGATATGTCCTCTGTTCTCCTTTACCAACTGTTGCCCAAGGTGCGAGTCACGGAATTAAAGGCCGACCCTATAGAACGATTTAACCAATGGTTTACACAAATGCTTCAGAAAAATTGGATGGGTGATATGCTCTGTACAGATATTGATCACGTAGGACTAGACTCATGGCACTCTATTTAATGAAACGATCTTTGACGGTCTCCAGTGGGATCGGCTCGTGAAGGTACGGTTTCCTCCCTTCGCCATAAGATCCCGCAGCATGCCCCTTGCCGTACAATCGATACTTGTAAATTACAAGTCCCTCCAGTCCAACTGGTCCTCGTGCGTGGGTTTTGTTTGTACTCACCTGGTCGAACCAACCATGATGAGCCCACATTCCAAGGAAAGGCAGAAGACATGATTTTGGTATACTTACACCAATCTCAGCACCAAATCCATATCGGAACCCGTCCGCGAATCTTGTAGATGCATTCCAATACACCCCTGCAGCATCAACCTTGCTCATAAATTCCTCCGCGTTTGCCTCATTTTCTGTCACGATAGCATCGGTGTGATGGGACCCGAATCTATTGATATGCGCAATAGCCTCCTGAAGAGAGTCCACAGTTTTCACCACCATTATCAAGTCAAGAAACTCGGTTTGAAAATCTTCTTGCCGTGCAATGGTCAATTGTGCAGACTCTACGCCAGCGGCAGTCAATGTGGCCTGCGATCGCTCATCCAGGCGGAGCTGCACACCCTTCGCGATGAGGCCGCGAGCAATGGCGGGGAAAACACGGGGGAGAGCATGGGAATGGATTAAAAGTGTCTCGGTAGCGTTACAGGCTGCAGGATAATTGACTTTGGAGTCGCCAACAACAGACACGGCTTTTTCCTCATCTGCATCTTCGTCGACGTAAACAGAGCACAAGCCGTCGGCATGACCAAGGACTGGAATCCTTTGGAACGGGGATTTAGTCAAGTATGGGTCAGTTTGGCCAACTGTTACTGCCCTACCTTGTTGATTCTTGCACGTACTGGACTAACTGCTTCGATCCTCTTGGGATTACCAGGTCAATGTAAGGATCGAGCTTCAATAAGGTGGCAATTTCATCTCTAGTTGACACAAGTTGCACTGCCGTTGGAGGTATAGACAATTCCTCCGGGAGACTGGCTAACGCATCCTGCAAAATCTTGAAGAGCTCCTGATTCGAGTGCGCGGCTTCCTTTCCCCCCTTCAAGATCACGGCATTACCGGACTTGATCGCCAAGCAAGAGATTTGGACCACAACCTCTGGTCTAGCCTCAAAGATTATGAGAAGAACCCCCACCGGGCAGCTCACCCGATACAGTTCGAGGTCGTTATCCAGACGAGTGGCAAGTGTGACTTGCCCTAACATTAAATAGAGGGGGATGACGTTAACATATTTAACAGCAATATCCCAACAGAGCAGTCATACGGTACCTGTCGGATCAGGTAATTGCTCTACGTCCAAAACTCCTTGGAGCAATCCTGCATATTTGTCGCCGTTCCCCCCAGAGAGATCCAGGCGCTTGTACAAGGAGGAGGACAGCCGTCCCGCGTCTACCTCCTTTTTTGCGTTCTTCAATGTTCTATTGTAAGCTTAGATGTCTTGCCATTACAAATTTACCAGTTGCCTACCTCGAGATCACGCTTGTTCGCCTCCAGAACAGCATCCTTTCGCTCCGCCAAAAGATCATGGATGCGCTTCAAAGCAGCACTTTTATGATTCTTGGACGCTGACTGTAACGCCAGGGAGGCCAGTCGAGCCTGCTGGGCAAGGGTCGTTGTATCGTCAGTAGTTCCGTTGGTGGATGCCATGGCCTGAACTGATTTCCTCAGCGATGGAAACTTGTTCGCCGATCGAAGTTGATGAGTTGATCTTGTGACTGTGCCACTGCACCGCCACCAGCTAAACCGTCTGTGTGATGAGGAATTCTTGTGGTGTTTCTGAACTTCTGAACGCAAAGGACCAACGGTAATTGCGCTTGCGACGGACGATAGCACCATTAAGGACAGCGACGACTAGTGAAAAGGCAATCACAGGCTGGTGCAGAGGATACAATAACATTTGCTAGATCGTCTTTGGTCCTTTCTTCTGGGTGCTTGGCTTGCGACTTGACGGTATGCTCCAAGAAATACAAGCAACACTGACGTGGGCCATCCCAAACTTCCGTCGCCAAACGAACAAAATAACATCTCCAGTATTTGGTCCGTCGTCATGTACGTGGGAACTCTCTCTATATCCAGAAGGACACGGGCAAACTAGAGATACACATATGGGGCTATTTCTTGGTACTTTCCCCGTCGCTTTGCAGTTGTTGTGGTAGTGAAGCTAATGTGTTACCAAAAAAAGATGTTGTCAAAACAGAGCACGAGAAAACTCACGGCGACAGCTGGTCACGCCCCATAAGTTCCTTTCGGCTGTCGGTAATGAGGAGGGACAGCCGAACGCCTGTTGTTGTGAAAGAACGAGAACCAGGTGGCCAGGAAGGATTTGGCAAAGGATTCAGTCATCCGAGAAGTTGGGGGTGGGCGGCTTTGTTCCCTCTTAACAGATTGGCAGAGGCAGCGACTGCGGACGGAACACTGGTGGTTCATGCGGAAGTCGTATGGCAACAGCGTGCGGAGCTGGTCGGACTGTTGGATGCACAGGCCAAGATTGTTCCAAGCTCAGGTGGCCTTCTCTTCAACTGGAGGCTGGCAGATGTCAAATTTGTTGTCCTTCAACAACAGGAGTGCGAAGATGATCGAGAATTTGATGAGGTGGACAAAGGGAAGGAAGAGGTGGAAGACACATATGAAGACATGAAACCAGCTGTGAAAACCGAAGAGCAAAGCTCTGCAAATATGGATGAGGATGATGAATCTGCCACGGAATCCCCAGAGACTGCTTATCCAGAGGAAATTGTTCCAAGTCCTACGGATGACTCACGTATAGAACTTGAGGAGCAGCCCGTCAAATCTAAACTCACCATGCACCGACCCTCTTCAACCACGTCTTCAACTGCTTCCCTTCCAACCCTCCCTGTCGCCAGTCTTCCACAAACGGTGATACCAGCCCATCGTGCGATCCTGGCCTCCCGCTCAGATTACTTTGCGGCAATGTTCTCTTCTGGTCTCCGTGAGGCTGGGGGTTCGGATTTTTCTCAGCCTTCTGTGGTTGAGATCCGCGATTTCTCAGCATTTGCGGTCCGGGCGATGCTTGAATTTCTCTATACCGGTCGTCTTGTGTCCCCGCCAACCGACCTAGCCGCACGTTCGGAACTGATCCGTCTCGCCGACAGATACCAGCTTCCTGGGTTACACAACTATGTTGGTGCCATTATCTTGGAGAAGGACATGAATCTCGATGTTGCATTGGAAGTGCTGGAGCTAGCTGATGTCTACTCTAGCGCGAGCGGGGAGCTGAAATTGGCATGTCTCGGTTATGTGCGGGAAAATATTGGAAAGTTGAAGGGGAGGGATTCATTTAAGGAGTGGGTTCGTTCGACGGAAAGGAGGGACCTGCTTGTGGAATTGTTCTCTTTGATGTGAATGTGGTATCGGTGGGCGTGCTTTTCGCGCAAGTGTTCCGTGTATAGAGTCCCTGGCTGGAATATTTTTTTACACCAGAGTTTGGGTGGCAAGTCAGGATATCAATTGCTTTCCCAAAGTTTGCGGACTGGCCTTTTATTGTACCATAGTTGAATTGAGCCGTTGTACCTCTTGTATACAGAATAATGAGACAATTTGTGAATGGCAATAGGCTTGTGATAATACACACACCGTAATTTCTTGCTATTAGTTCCAATGTAACTACCAAAAATAACTACAAAACCATAACTAAAAACATTGACCATCGAGCATTTTGATGAGCCGTGTAAGATCCTCGACCGTGACATTGCCGCGTAGCTCGGCTGCCAGCGGCCGTACTACGGTCCACCCGTCATTCCATTTTTTAACAATGTCCGTCTTCGTCTCCGCATCCAGAGATAGAAATTGGGAGAGGAGTTCGCCGTCGATACTACCGCGAAATTTTATCTGGAGACTTTCGGATCGATACCTAGCGTGGTCATTTCCTGCAAGACAATCGCTCTATGAGGGATAGCATTACGGGGAAATCACACATAGCCTTTCACTGACCCAACAAAGGCCGTGTCGTTTCATGCACCGCCATAACTTCCTGTAAAACTATAAGCCGCTCGTACAGCTCCGCGGTTATTTTCAAAATGGCGAATAAACTACCCAACAGTGAACACCCGTAGATGACCCTGGGTCCCGCAAATCCATCCATGTGCTTCCTGCGATCTGCACCTGTATGTCCTGCCTCAGACGATGCTGCAATGGCTGCGACCGAGTCTGCTGATGGACCCCAGCCCCCGTGGAGGAACCCTTCCGAGCTGTACCAATGCGATAACGCTAATATCTCGTCCTTTGCACGGCTGGGGTCTGCTTCTGTTATTGCCTGTTGCACGATGGAACCGAGTTGCAACCGCATCACGGCTTCGCCCAAGTGAAACGAAAAAGTTGTATCTAACGTTCGTTCCAAGCCGGTGTCTAAATCACCAAATACGTTATTTATGCTATGGATCTCCCGCCGAATCGGCAGAACCCACAGTCGCCAGCTGAAAAGCCCACAATATTTCCACACTTGTCCGTCGCAACCGCCGTGGTGTCATCAATCGCAAGACAGGCAGCAGTTGGTCGTCCATATCGGTCGCTGCGGAAAGATGTTAGACTGCAATCGAAAGCACCCCATCTCGGCAGCAACTCACCTTTTTAGAAACTCAAATGTCTTCGTCTGGACATTATAGCTATAGAATGATACCGACTCCTTCTGACCACCCACTATAACCCTTGTGCCATGGACGTCTATACATTGTATAGGCCACCTAAGGGGTAATTGAGCTCGGATGACTAGTCTAAAGTAGTCGTAGGCGGCATTAGAAGCTAATCAACGAGGCGCATTGCAATGAGGGTAAATTGCCTACTTGCGAGTATGCGCATCAATCTTCAGCTGATAGAAATTGTCCCCAGCAGCAGCCAATAAATAACTACAAGGAGAAAGAAGGATAGTCAACCTCCATCCGATTATGACGTCTGTTAATATGATTCTCACCTGCCAAGAAATGGACAAATCGACTGTACAGGCCCATCCAAAATCATCTCTCCCAACTGTTTCATTTTGTACATCACCGGCTTTCTCGATTCCTGAAATGTGGCCATGCATTCAAACACCATACCAGAACAAATCCTCGCCGAATTTTCAACATACCTGTGGACAAGCTGGCTTTTCTCTTTTCTCATATGCTTTCAAGTTATATACAAGAACTCTCCCTTGTGCTTCTGAACTCGCCGTGGTCCGGTAACCCCATGTTCCGACGCAAATGTAACGCTTGCCTTCTTTGACATTCCAAACTATCTCCCAGAAATCACAAAAACATTATGATGAGTGACTTACAAACTTACAAACGTCATTCATGCAATCAACCAACCCTTCAACGCGTAAATTTTCTCGTCTGCTTGCAATGACTCTTTGAGGTAGCACCTTCCACTAAAGCACTTTTATGAGCTAATGTTAGATAATGCCGAGTAAGAGACCTAGAAAGTACCTCATGGGATCCATGACCCGTAACTCTGACCCAACCTCCCCTCCATGGCGGACAGTTGTAGCAACTAGTACCTTGCGAGTCACGGCATCGAACAAAATCCGCCGCGGTGCCTATTAACGGTGAGGTTTAGAAACACACGACATCGTCATGAGCAATTGAGAGGACAGAACCTCTCCAATGTTCAGTGATCGCATGTTGGCTCGCTTATCTTCATCCAGCTCAATAAAATGCATAGTTTGTTTGGCAATAACCATGTATCCGTCTGATATTCCTGCGTACGCGAAGGGCGTGGCATGCAGAACCTGTAATGCAGTAAGTGCATGTTTTCTGACAGCACCCCTAGGGACATCACTCACACGAGTAAATGAAATTCCTGTCATTCCTACTTCATTGCCCGATAAGAATACCTTCCATGCTCTGTCCGTGAAAGCGATTACGTGGTCTTCCTGGGGATGCGACACCAGTTCTACAGGAAAGAAACCGACTCGGTGCATGTCCGGGAAGGTCAGGATTGGGCCCTGGCCTGATAATTCCAATCAGAAGACTTGTCTTTAGTGATTGTCGAACTACAGTACTTGAGACTTGCAATACCTTCCTGCCATGTCCAGCGAAATGCGGCGATTTTTCCGTCACGAAGACCTGACGGTTCATTTCGACAATTAGTCGTTCGCTCTCAATGAACACCGTGTGCTCCTGCATTTACAGTCAACCATATTCCCAACCTGCTAAGAGACGGATACCACTGCTAGACATCAATACGGCAAATGAATGCGGTATACTGATGCTTTCCGAAGTCATAGTGGCGACTGGACCCGCCGGGGCAGTTTGGTCAATATGACTTTGTAGCTAAAATAGAAACAGTAACCTACCCAATGTATGCTCGTGCAACTGTGCTAACGGTGTCGCTGCACCAAGTGACAAAATGAGCAACGACGGTTCGAAGGTTCCCACCATGAAGAGAGGACCTGTCGATTTCTCCCTACAATATTGATTAGACATCAAGGCTTAGAGAAGGCGAGCGAAGGAGAGATGCACCTGCATAACCGTTGAACGGCTTTTGAAGGACAGTACAAGCAAGAGGGGGTCGTGTCTAGCTTTCGTCGTCCCATTTCATTGAACCGTACTTCCTTCCTATCAGGATTAGATGAGCTGATGTACTCGACTTAACCGTTGGAAAGGGAATCCTCCACCCACCGATCCTCATCCATGGTAACCTTTAAAAGAACGATCGTATTCGTCCGCGCGAGGCAGATAACCACTAGATTATCAGAGACGGCACCCAGCGCTATATTGTCTCCAGATGGAGCCATCCATTTTCCACCAATGTCCTTTCCCGACCCTAGCTCCGTCACTATCACAGCCTCTGGGTGGATTTGAACAAAAAGGCCGGGATAATTTAGGGAAGCGGCTTTTATCGTGCTCACAGTCGTGTCGAAGCCATGATTTTTGTTTCCGACATCTTCCAGTTCAGCCCCTAGTATTGATAAGTCAGCAAACACAACAGGAAGACAAGGGCGGTTAGCACGCAGCGACCTTCCAAAGACATTATTCGTGTCTCATGTATGAATGACAACACAAGGAACGCGTCAGAATCGTCTTCTATTCGGCGTTTCAAGCTCCACAGTCCGTTTGCCCTATTCGACGTCAGCCACAAATGTGTCAATTCACACACAGACTACTCATGGACGCTGGTTACCAACCCATGTATGGTGTCGCGCTCGGACGCATGAACCGTTATACCGATTCCGTTCCGTATCTCTCGCACACTACCATGGGCTCCGGCTCCGCTGGTGAAGACTATTGTATCATGCCCTTCACGGTGCAGATCCGCAAGGTTGAAGTCCAGAATAGGAGCCCAATTGCGAATCGGCGTTTCGGTAGTAATCACCATGTTCGCGTCCACCTGATGACACGGATGTGTCAGATACATGAAGCACAGTGAAAGAAATTGGTCCAGGGTTTGCTTCATCAGTACCGTCATGATTTCTCCGTCGCAGAAGTCTCCAAAAAGAGCAATGTACTCCACGTGCGCGTCCGAATGAAGCACAGAGAGGGCCCTGGCACTTGTCTTCGTTTCTGTGAGATGCTGATACGTGACGGCCATAGGTTCCGCTGTAACCTGCATGCGAAAGAGGTGCTTTTGTTCGGTTGCCAAATACAAAGTTTGGTGCGCTGATTGCCGCAGTGATTGTTTTCCTGCACTCGAGCAATCACGGGCTGGGGATATGCTGGCTGCAACCACAACCTGCCGTTCTACACAACCAGTGGACGATCGTTAGTCTGATGGTGAATCACGGTGGGCCAAAACGTGGGCATGCCCAAGGATACCTGGTTTTTCAGATGAGCTTCGTAGCGGAGGTAGTTCTAGCACTTCCAAACGATCATCTGCAGCACGCACAAAATGCATGTCACCATCCTTTGAACAATTAGAACAAGAGTAAATAAAACCTCAATTCATCAGAAATGGTTGTAGCGAACCAACCGTAATTAGCATGAAACTTCCGGGAATTTCGGACAGAGCAAACAAGTGCAACGGAACCACGTCTGGCCATTTGGAAGCATATGTCAAGACAAAATCCCAGACATGTAGCGAGAGAGCGAACGAACTCACCTTGTGTGATCACGTGCGGAGCCCACCTTTTCATTTCTTCCAGCGGCTTATTCCGTCGATATTCATAAACCACAATTGTTAGATTTCCATCTCTGGGTTGCAAATAGTTCAGAATCTTGCATCCATCTCTCCAACTTGCAACAGTAATCTCTTACATGTTCTTCGCAACGACAAACTGCACGAGATCAGATTCATTTTCCAAAGGGTATAAAAATGCTATCTGCCACAGGATTCCTTCTTCGTGCAAGGTCACGCACTACAAGCAACAGTCATAAGCATTAGCGTACATTGGCAATGGGGTTCAGTACTGCACCTCCTCATTGGATACAATGGTAGCAGCGGCATTTGACACTGGCCATACGCGTAATATGCCCTCGAAGGCAGTCACAGCAATGGCGCGGGATCTATCGATAGCGCGATAAAATCAATGATCGTTCACTCGACGAATGCTGAATGAGAATCGACTTGCATACAGAGGGTCAACTGCCAGTGTATGTCCCAAGTCTTTGTAGTCCAATCCGGATGGGGCTATGGAAACCTGCGGATACGCATAGGAACATTAGTGATAGTACATCGCTCCGCAAATCAACCGTCAGACAGCTACAACGCCATGGTTTCAATTTCCGCCACCACTGTGGTCTCTTTAGGGAGAGTACATAGGATACACGATACCAATGCAACTTTCGCTTAGCAATGAACACTCACCTCCGCAACCCGAACGAATCTCCCTGAGCGATAGTCAGGACCCAACGCATCCTCCGGCACATCATATTGAAATGACACAAAAGTGAGATATCCCGAGTCGGAGAGGCAAGCCAGATAATCTGCAGAGATGTCCTCATCGGTTTCCATATCCACACTTTGTAAGTTGTTCGCTCGGCTCGGGAGTTTAAAAAGCTTGACATCTTTGATTTGCCCGAAGACATGTTGCTCCGCAACTGATCTCAGAGATACTGGATCGTGCATCGCATCAAATATCGTTAGCTCTAAGACATTGTCCTACATATATTATACCGACTCAAAATCGTCAGAAGAGTGCGAAAACGGAATGTGTCTGCTTTCCTCTCCTTGTACCTTTACAAGAACCACTTCCTGCCTTGCGCTAGAGATTGACGTGCCCGTGGTGGCTCCGCCAATAGTACATGGCAGAGCTTGCCGAACGACGCAACTCTTTACTGGCTGTCGTATATATACGCAAGTGCTCGGCGATGGGTGGTCAGACTGAGATAGAGCCATTCGTTTCTGGTTTCTTTGACGTGGCACACCGCGGCCAATTTCTGATGGTCCTGAGGCACTCCAGTATCCTTTAAATTTCTGTCCTCAGCGTCTCCAAATGATTATTGTTATATGCCAATTTACATCCGCCGTTAAAAACCAATGCGAGATGCAAGCGAATGAAGCTCGTCCGTGAGTCACATTGAGGCAATCTAACCATAATTGGAAACCCAACACATCGCGCTGCGTAAGCAACATCATTTCGTGTCGTTGACATTTTTCCTGAGGCGAACATTTGGCTGTTGACGCTACGATGGCCGCGACCTTTTTCTCGGTGATTGTCAATGGGCAGATTGAATCAACATATGTGAGTATATCATTGTAACTCTACGCTTGTTCAAGTCCGTAAATTCACATCGGCCTTACTCTAAAGTCCATACCCGCTAGTTTCCTAATTATGACAATTTGTATTGCAAGTTCTCCTTTGTGCAAGGGCCGGATTGGGTGGTGGTGTCCGTGAGTGATGATATGAAGTAACCCAACATTTTGTGATTGAGTAGCTCAGTAGCCGCATTTTATCTAGGGGCTCGAAGAAGGCATCACACAAATGGCTCTGGCATCCGCCCCTTCAGCGTTCAGTACATCATCCTATTCAACGGGAATGTTAGCACAACCATGCGTGTGGAACTTTCCAATCGATATTGCATTCAAATCTACCAATGCATTTGGTACCATAAAGCGTCCATTATTGATTCTCCCACTTTAGTGTAACTGATCCAACTTTCGATATCGCTTGTAAAAGGTTGGCCTCAGATGATTTTGAGCGTGTACGGTATGGATGGTTTGGGAAGAGATGTGGTGCGAGGTTATGGCAGCATACGACTCCCACGAACCCCTGGCATGTAAGCTCCTCGTGCTTCTGGCGGTTATGCACCTATGGGAGGTTAAGAACGTGCTGTCTGTGACAGGCATACACTCTACGTACCAATGTTTGTTCCTTTGGCGTCAACGCCATTCAACGGCTTTCTCTCATGGATTACGGGCCGTCTTCCCGAGTTTCTGGATTCCAGATTCGTGAGCCGAAATGAGGGTCGAGAGGGTGAGTCCACTAATTCTTTTGGTACGGTGCAACTGAGAAGTGTAACATTCAATTTGTTTAGTGACAAGGGTGCGAAGTCAAGGAACTGTCAAAGTTCAGATCAATATGGGCACGAAAGACATGGAGCGATTCGGCTATGTGGCGAATCGCCCGGTAAAACCAGTATAATAGCTGTTGAGTTCAGGTTACTGTATATAAATCTACGTGCGATGTGAAATAGAATGAAGAATGGGTAACGCTATCTACCAAATTTCCGAAAATGTACAAAGATGCTACCTAGGGACCTAAGCATGGACATCCTATCCCCCTCATTTTTTACCTTTCCGAGTCGCTGCTACTTTGTCCTTCCTCTTTTTGACAGCTTTCGGTATTTTCATCTTGCGCTTCTCCCGCTGCGCCTCCTTTGTTGCTTTTTTGCGCTCCTTTACGGTTCATCAGGTTCAGGTTACCAATCAATTCAAGTGAATCCATCCTGCGAGATCTCAAACGTTACCCACCTTCTTGGACTCTTTATCCTCGTCCTTCTTCATCACCTTTCGTGTCCCGATATCGCTACCATCACCATCACTACCATCCTCCTCGTCCTGCTTGCTGCCATCGGCGTCCTCCTCGTCTGTGCTGTTTTCCTCACTATCGGTCAGGTGCTTCTCCCTGCCATCACCATTTTCCTCTTCGCTCCGACCCTCCGGATTTGGGCCCTGTTCAGTGCCGGCTGATGTCGAAAGACCACTTGCTGGTGTTGGCAGTGTCAACCCGATTACTTGCCGATACAAGAGCTGCAAGGGACCGACCCTCTTGAGCATTGGTCCGAGCGTTCTCAATGATTGAGCACACAACTTACATCCGCACCCTGTCCAGCTCGTAACTTCTCCACGTCCCGCTCAACATCCGCTACATCATCTAATGTCCGGGGTATATAGAGCTGTTTGAAAACTTCCTCCTCCACTTGAATGGTGGCATCATCGAGGTAGGTTGCCGGACGCTCCGCCACCCGTGCATGCAGCTTTAGTAATATACCGGTGAGCATATAGGAAGATTGTGGCAGAGCCGTGTTCTCAATTGACCAGTACCTTTGCCAAGTATTTTTCAAGCACAGGATAATCAGGATCCACTGCACCGTTTTCATCACCGCCTGCCCCTTCGCTTCCAGTCGATTCGATATTTCGCTCCTGTTCGTCCTTCAAAACTCGCCGTGTCCCATCGATGCCAGTCACGATAAAATCAAACAATTCTCTGACGGTCATGATTTGTTCGGGAAGTCGTCGTCGAAAGTATTCAACCACATTTGTACAATCCTTTCGCAGGAATTCCAAGGCGTGAGGATGATCATGTTCTACAGACTGCGACACGTCAATAACGTAGAGAACTTTCTTTTGATATCTATTTTGTGCAGGAGCACCGTTAGCCAGTTGGACGAAAAACATAGATGTCCAAAAACTTACAGCAAATTGTACTCGGAAAGATCACCATGCACCAATTTACATTTGTGGTACATGATCCACATCATTTTGACCAGTTGCAGATACACAGACCGATAAACATCCGGATCCGTTATCACTGCATCCTTCAAACGCGGTGCAGCCCTGACACGCAACATTCAGCATTTCCAGGTCCCAAACGCTCTTAACCGCAGCCAGTTCTCACCATCCATTTTTATCACCAATAAATGTCATCAGAAGCACATGCATCCTCAACCTTAATGGTTCGGGGCAGGGAATGCCCGCGGCGTGCAATCGCTTCAAATTCCGCATCTCTTTTTCCGCCCAAACCTTCACCATCTTCCTCGGATTGCTTTTACTGTATCCATGGCGAAAGCGGTACTCTCCAGAGACATATCGATCACGATCCTTGAAAGTCAAAATCGATGTTTTGTACACTTTGATGGCTCGATGGTCACCGCTCTCAGTCGTAGCATGATAAACGTTAGCTTCTTTCCCGGTACTAACACATCCGTTTATCTCGTAAATTATATTGCGATTTAGCATTTTAAATAGGATGATCCGCGTGCGGGGATCCAGGACTTGCTCTACAGTTGCACGATCGGACTTGTCTTTGTGATGATGTGTGTCGCCTTCTGCCTTTTTGCTACCTATCCGCATGTTATTGTCCGCAGTTTCTAAGCGAGCAGTACAGGAAAGAATTTGTGAGTCAAAAGGATTCCACAGCACATGATTATGTCTACATGCAGACATAAAATCTGACGCACCCAATGCCTACCCAACCGAATTCTTCCAGCAAATTTCGCGCTAAAAGCATCTTCAACGGTAGAGGCCTCCTTTGACACTCGCGCTGCTTTCGCAGCAGCACGGGAGGCAGCCACCACCTGGCCCTTCATTCCAGTTGGTCGAGGCCCCGACACTCCGGCTCCTGCCTTGACAGATGGATCGGCCGATACCGATCCTGAAGCGTCAATCTGGACCCTCATACGATTATACTGCTTGGTAAAGTCTGTACATATCAAACAAATGACGGTCGCCTTAGTGAGGAAAGTACTAGTACCGCTCGCCCGCAGATTCCACACCCCTACCTCCACCAGCACTGAACCATTGGTCATCATAATTGAGATCAAATTCCTCATCGTCAAAGTCCTCGTCCTCGTCGTCCTCCAAAAGGTCCTCCATATCCTCCTCGTCTTCATTTAGCTGAAAGTTCCCGAGAGATCCTTTGGCGATCTCGGATGGCGGCTGCTGATCGTCAGTTGTTGCCGTCGCTTTCACTTGTATTTCACTCTCCTCTGCATCAGAAAACTGACCCTCCACATAGGACGCTGCCATTGTCGATGCCATCCTGTTCTTTCAATCAATCGTCGTTGAAAGAATCTACCGTCGTTTGTTTTTCTTGTTGCTTACATGTGGATTATGTCATCATTAAATTTTACTCAATTCATGAGTCACGGCTGGCTTATGCGTCAGCAAGTGCCAACTTTCGTCGCTCGCGCCAGATCCAGCAGAAGGGGTTTTCTCCAGTCCACTTCACCGTTACGGACATTTAGGTCGTTTCATCCTTGTTTCGCTTCCATTTTTCCAACCTTCCGATGAGCACAAAAGTAAAAACGATTGGAAACGGCTCTCACCACTCCCTAATGTCCTCTGCACCAAAACCGGACAGTTTGAAGAAGAAACCCGCAAAACCTTCGTCAGCAAAGAAGGCCGAGGACCATGTGTCGCAGGTACTGGAAACTCTTTACTCTTACACCAGCTTATGTGGACATGCTCAGCATTGCACATGGACGCTGTATGCCTTGTGCTGGTTCTTTGGCAGGCCGCTCATTGACCTCCCTCCGTTCCTTCAGGTCGACTTCTCGACAATGGATGACCGAGTGCTTCGTCGTTACAAACGTACATTCAAACTAAGGGCAAAAAGCACCAAGGAGAGTCGAGATGAGCTTGTCTCATCAGTTACAAAGCATTTTCTGCAACAAGAGATCAATGAGAAAGACACCATTACGTTCTTCATATACACCCTACGCAACCAAGGTAAGGTGAAAACGAGTTCGCAATACCCGCTTTTCCACTGTTCTGACAAATAGGTTTGTTTCATAAGAAAACGTCTATAAGCTGCCACCCAAAGTTCCTGTCGTTTCAAGCTAATGCCGAATGCTCGGCCCGTCTTGCATGCCCTCGTCGCCCCCACCCTAGATCCCTTGTCATGCGTTCCTTGTACATAGTGTTCTCTGTGCTACTCCAAATTAAAAAACGCCCTAGTGCAAAACGATATCCTGTTGCTTATGTATCTATTCTTTGTTATCTTTATCCTTCTTGGTACCTGTTTTAGGTCCACCACCGGACCCAGCACTGCTTGAGCTCGGTTGCGGGGGTTTGATTTCCTGTGAAGTTTTGAATGATATGACGTTGATCTCAGGCGATACAAGATCGTCTTCACCTAGCTGGGACAGGACAACGTCAGCTATCATTCGATAAGACACCTCAGAAGAGGGAAAACTCACCCGTCGACTCCCAACAGTTTCCGCATATTGATAGTACTTGTCTATCTCTGGATGCACCATCTTGGCAAAATCTCGTATTGTCGTACCAGGCTGCACTAGCAGGCAATCTCGGAACACACCTCCTGTTCGGCCGCCACTGCAAGCACACAACCCAGAGCTTTAATGATAGCCAACCTAGCGCAGTCCCTCGTTGGTCTGCGTACCTGCCACTTGTAAAATTGTTGATATTCCGCACTGGATACATTGGTATTAAGCCTAGCAACTCGATGGCCCGTGAGAGGACATCTTGAACCCCAGTAGTCCCGTATCTGAACAAGACGAGATCTGCCCACAGTGTAAAATATAAATCGCGAAGTCACTCGTCAAGCGTGCTTTTCGCTGGTGTACCTTGGACTTTTTCTAATCGACTGCATGTGTCAAACTTTTTCATCAGCGTACCGATCTCATTGAAGACAACAAGTTGCAACATATGCACCTTCTAGTTTTCTCATCAAGAGGTTTCAGCCGCTCTCCTTCTGAGGGAGATTCCTACCCCAAGCGAGAAGTGTGTTCAGCCATGTATCCGTCGAAATACAGTCGGTGAGGTAAAGTACCTGATCTTCGGCTAAATCGAACCGGTCGGTGCCTTCGTAATAGTGAATATAGTTCTGCTTGTGAAGTTTGCGCAGAAACGTCTCCGCTAGAGCGCTCGTTAAAACAATTCGTTGCTACATTTTGGCAAAATTTGTTTATGTTCAGTTTTCAATGATGTGCAAGTGACTCAATTCTTCACCAATCCTGACCTCTCCGTATTTTCTGCATATGCGGTCAATGTTCTTATCTGAGTCGGGTAGATCAATCTTGTTCAGCGCCTATTGAAGAATTTGTATGATCGATTGGGGGCTGCGTGATAATCGTATTTCCTCGACCAACACGCACCACAACAGTTGGGAAACGTTCATCCAAGAAAGCATCCACAAGTCGGCCCAATGTCTCATCGTCCCAATTTTCTAATGCCTCTTTGATTCCAGATCGATCTAGTGCTCTATTTGCCATTGATAGATTAGATCCGTATCCGCTGAACTGTGTTTGGAGCGTTTCTCCGATCGGCGCTTCTGGGGAAGAAGCGCAGGAGCCTGATGAGATACCCATGTTGCTGAGCCAAACAGTATACACAGCATACTTAGTGCGACATGTCGTCGAACAATATTCCCCCATCGCTTCTTCAAGTTATTGAATATCCAACTTTGAGACCAGCGATACATATTAGCAAAAATTTATCATCTTTGAACAAACCCAGCAGCTTCAGTATCTGAACAGGTACTTACAAACCTGTAAATCTCAGACCTCAACCAGTCGATGTCATTGATAGGATCGTATCCGACGGTTTCTTTTCCGTCTTGATCTGTCGTACCCGACACATCTACGACGTGGATCAAGGCGTTGGCAGTTCGGAGATCGTCAAGAAATTGATTGCCGAGACCCTTTGGCAGACATAATCAGTTGTTCAGATAATGAAGACTACGGTGTCTCAAACTAAGTATCCCGCGCAATGACCATACCTTTCCCTCCGAAGCACCGGGTACTAACCCTGCAACATCCAAGATCTTCACTGGGACATAGCGTCTACCATCTGTGCACCGTCCTAAAATATATTTCGACTCATCAGGTCAAGAGTTTTTCACTGGAACTAACCGTGACAAAGGTGCACTGCTTTTGCAACATCCCCCACGATGAATCTCCAAAAATGTACTGATACCCACCATAACGCGGCTGGCACAACTTCTCCTTGCCAAATTTCTTGCACGGACAGTCAAATGGAACATATGCCACTGCAGTATTGGGCTTAATTGTGGTGAAAGGGAAGTTACCCACTTTGGCTGTGGCATCCGTTGCTGGCAAGCGTCACTGTTAGCATCATTTACAGTCATGACAAAATTCGGGATGACAATGTACCAGCATTCAGGAATGAACTTTTGCCTGCGGAAGGCTTTCCGACACAGGCAATTAGTACATCTGAAGCACCCATGGCTGCTCGTCACTTGCAATGATATTTGGTTTGCAATGAGGTCAAACGCTGGCACCATAGCAATTTCACTGTGGCACAGTTGGCTTACGATAGCGATCGGTTCAGTCGCATACATGCAGGATATGCCCAGCAACAGAGTACAATGATTTACCAGCACATGCTGGAAGTTGCATATTCCAATCCTGAGTTTAGAAATTTATCATATTCTTTTTCTGTTTTTCTGTATTTAGCCGTCTTTGAATCGCTGCCTCGCTTTGTTGCACACTTCGTAATGTGCCCTCTAACTCGTGTATTTTTACCCGATACGACGCAGCAATCTTCGGATCGCCTTTATTGCGAGCCAGTGCTTCCTTTGCTCGAGAGAGGGCGGTTACGAGCTGGGAAACTTTTGTTTCGACGTTGATCAAATCCACATGCAGCTTGTGCCTATCGGGCGGTTTGGCCCTGGTAGGAGGTTCAGGCTTTGAAATGTATGCTGAAGATTTGGTGGATTTTTGGTTAAGCGAAGTGTTGAGAAAATCAAACACGTCCGCCGGAGGGGTCTGTTGTCCTGGCTCTTGACCTGATTTGGCATCACGATTTCCCTTGTGTTTCCGCTTGTGTCGTCCCTTTGCTTCACCAGGTTCACGTGGCCTTTTCCGCTTCCGCTGTAATCTCTCAGCCACAACACCAAGACCTTTCCCAGCGGGAAGAACTTCAGCTTCAATGGGCCTCAATCGACCTTCCCCCTCTTTGCCCAAACCCTTGCCGATTCTATAACCCATCTTCGCAAGCAGTTTGCCGCCAATGCCTTTCGTATGAGCCTCCCATGTTCCCATGGCCTCTCCATCACCGTAGTGGAATGTAACTCTCGTCTCTTCCGACGGCCCGTCTTCGTTATCATCATCATCTTCATAAGTGTCTGACGTCCACTCATCAGATTCGAACTCCTCCTCCGATCCATTCTCGCCTGAATTTTCGAGATCATCTTCAACGCCCAATCCAGAAATTGGGACCAGTTGATCTGCATTGAGCTTGGTCTTTTCGTCCCCATAACCTTCATAGTTCACCCAAAAAGGGCCATCAGGACCATCCATTGCGACCACGCTTGCTCTGTAGTATATTCCATCCCGATATCGTGCCAAAACCTTGGCCCCCTCCTTGATGGAACCTTGATTCAAGACTTCCGTGGGCAGTAAATGCTCTAGCGACATGGTTATCCCGTGGGATCGGCCGCATATGTCCGCGTTGCAGCGCCCGTCCAGAAACCAGTCACATGGGCGCGACTCTCTCGTCAACGGCGTTAGTATCAGAACGGTTGCTTCTTCCGACTCACGATCGAGTCGTAATACCATAGCAGGGAGGAAATACGTGGCCGATGCAACGATGAAGGGTATACAACACTTTCCGCCCTCTTTGAGGTCAAATTCGTTAGGATTCTGCGTCAAGTCTATTGTCTTCAATAACCAATCTCGAGCCATCAGGTTCTGCTTAGACTTGCGTTGGCGAAGTACAAGATATTTCAGCTCACATTGTCCTCGAATGCTGACGACCCAGTAGACCCAAGTTCTGCGCCTGGATCATGCCTTCTGGTTGCGTTGTCCGGGTCAGCTAGTCTTTGGTCTTGGAGCGCAATGAGGGTCTCGAGATCTACAGCAAGATTCGTGAGGTCCGCATTGTCGGGATCTATTTGTAACAGACCGCGGATCTCAGCAAGCTGCTCTTTTAAATTGTCCATGCTGGACCATTTACCTAGGCGAGAACGCAAACCTTTAAGCTGTGGTCATTCCTCAGGCACGTGATATTAGTCTGTTGCATTTGTCCGGGACAGTCGCTGCTCCCTTCGTCGATCACCTTTGAGCCTTTTCTGATCAATCAATGAGCATGCGAGAGCAATTTGCCATGATATACGCCTGCCGGTGGTAAGAAATCTGTGAGCTGACATTTGCGCGCATGTCCTTCTTGAACGCTTCTTGCCATGACGGGGACCTTTGATGAACTGTCTTTGGTAAGCTTTGTGTCACAATATTTTTTGTTTCCACGTGATCACGCGAAGGAAGGTGGTCAAAGTTCTGCATTTATTTTTGTCTCGGCTATCCAAACTCCAGTAAATCTGGGCCTCACAATGGGTCTTGCGGGTCAAAAGAATAAGCAACGGATAGGCCTGGATCCCCAGAACAAAACCTGGAAGAATGGTCAGTAACATCGTTTGCTACTGGCTTTTCCGCATGAGCACTCATTTGCTTTTCACAGACCAGTCAAAATTCGGGTTCAAAATGCTGCAGAAAATGGGCTGGTCCGAGGGTAAAGGACTGGGAGCGAACGAGGATGGCTTAAGAGAGCACGTCAAAGTGCGCTTAAAGGAAGACAATTTGGGTGTTGGTGCAGACCGCCGGTCGATTGATAACTGGTTGGATAACAATAGCGCCTTTGATGCATTATTGAAAGGATTGAATGGTAGTGGAGACGATAGTACACCCGAGCCTGCAGCTGTAGAGAAAGAGAAACCGGAAGTTTTAGAGACAAAGTTGGACGCAAGACCTGCGCACGGACGGCTATACCACCGCAAGAAATTCCTTCGTAACAAGCTTGTGAGCAATTACGACTCGAAAGACCTCAACATGATTCTCGGTGTAAAAGCCGATCAGGATGTGCCATCAGATTCGGGTACACCAACCACCGAGTCATCGGATGACGGTGACGCTGTGAAACAGCAGGAAACCCCACTCCTTAAGATTGCCGCTACCAACGTCCACGATTATTTTGCACAACGGATGGCTGCAATGGGTTTAGCTGCAGGGAAGGTCAATAACAAAGACAAGGATCTTGAGGAAGATGATAGACCTTCTTTCGGAGGATTGGGACTGGGCGCTGGTATCGGGACCGAGACGTCGACAACTTCTGGCTTTGGGCTGCGGTCGTTTGTTAAGTCAACTGGCGAGACATCTGTCACTATGGCTCTCGGTCAAAATGTCGCAACTTCCAGCGGGACGACGGACTTTGCATCAACAGTCGAGGAACCTTCCAAAAAGAAAAAGAAAAGCAAAGGAAAGGAAGAGAGCATATCGTCCAAAGAGAAGGTGAAGGAGAAGAAATCAAAGAAAGATAAGACGGAAAAGAAGGACAAGGATTTAAAGGATGCCAACACATCAAAGCGCAATAAGCGAAAACATGCAGAAGACGATTCCGATCCAGCTCCAGTCAACAAAAAGTCCAAGTCATACGCCGAATCTACTTCCGATACCGACAAATCTTTGACTACCAAGAAATCCAAGAAGGAGAAGAAATCCAAGACGGAGTCGGTAACTCCTCCAATCTCTCCCGACAATACAAAGTCAAAGAGCGGAAAGATCGTAAAGGATGCTGAAAAGAAAAAGAAGAATAAAAGGAAGGAAAAGGAGAATTGTGTAGCTGATAGATAGTAGATTCAAAGGTGTTGGTAAAGGCACGATTTGATGCTGATAGTATTTATTCGTTTTTTTATTTCTGATGCGAGGCATCGTGTAATATAAGATACTTTTTTTTGCTCATATTTGCAGCTACGAAATATCGCTCCGTCTTTGAGATAATTGAAAGAAAACTTACAAGCTTAGTCACGCGACACAACCGGAAGGCACTTTGAAGGCAGTTATCACTGTGATGAAACCGCGCAATCTGTTTCTTTGAACATGGGCATGTGAACGTGCAGATATTCTTGTTTTTTACTCAGCAGAAACCGTATCCCACCCAGGATCAAAGTGCAGTGCAGGTTAGGTGCACGTGAAATGGATGTCCGGTAAGGCTCAGTGCAACCGAGCAGAACTGACCGATCGGAGCTGAGCCTCTGTCTGAGCAAAAGGCGCTCCTGTCTATTACAATCGGTAACATGAGTATCGGTGCGATATGTGAATCACTGTAAATTCGGCATCGATTAAACATTTTGTTTTGGAAAGAGGAAGCAACGCAAGAAACCCTGCTGGTCAAGCCCATGTTTTTTGTGTGATTTCGTCATGTCCGGAAAAGCGCGTTCGAACATGTCAAAGCATCAAAGCCACATCATGACGCAAGCAATCGACTATATAATGCTTCCTTGTTTTTTACGATGCCAGTTTTCTAAACGACCCCCAACACGCAAAGAAATAATGGCCGTAAACTCAAAACTTGTGCCGGAATCTCAGTCACTATGGGCCCGATTGAAAGACATCGTCGTGCCGCCCATTTTCTGGATCGCTAATCGGCTGGATTCATTTTTAATTGTCAGAGTGTTTTTTCTCGTACCTATGGCGGTGGCATGGGCTGTCTGGTATTTTTGGACGAATGTAGGGACGTTTATCAAGAACGTGTATTTGAGGATTACAGGCGGAAGTGAGAGGAAAAAGGTAAATTGTCATTGCTCACCTTCCAAAGGCCAAATTGGATTCAAGGTGTCCTGAATGGTCATTGTCGCACAGATTGAAAAGAATGCTGAGAAAGCCCTCCAGCATAAACACCGCTCCGCCGAGTCGTTCAAATTTCCCTCCGATCATATTGTTCGCACTCCCGAATACAGATTTGAGCGGCTGGCGGATTGGAAGTTTACCCCACGCTATTTCGAGGTGAAGGGCCTTCGTGTGCACTATGTGGACGAAGGTCCTCGGGAGGGAGACCAGAATTGGTCCGGCGAGACGATTGTGCTTATGCATGGAAATCCTACATGGAGTTACATGTATCGTAAAGTAAGGGGAATCTCTGGGAAATTTGGCATGGCAGTGAATGATTTTCTGACTCTTGTGTTCTTTGCAGATCATCCCTGTACTGGCTGAAAGAGGACATCGAGTCCTGGCATTAGACTGGATTGGTAAATGTTGAGCTTCGTTGGAACATGGGCAGGTGCGATAGATTTACATATTTCATTTATAGGAATGGGCCGATCAGACAAACTGGTAGACGAATCAGATTACGATCTGGATCTGCACAGAGATACCTTCAAAACATTTGTGTACAAGCTAAAATTAAAGAACCTAACGTTGGTTACCCAAGATTGGTAATTATTAGCTTGTCTTTGAGGGTGTCGAAGGTTTAGGTTTGACTTTATGCATATGTATGCAGGTCGGGGCCGATCGTTCTATTATCCCTCCCGGAGCTTCCGACTAGTACCGCTTCTCGCCTTGTAATAGTTGATACTTTTCTACCTCCCGAGAAGATCAGCGATGCATCTTTGAGTGCTCTGGCGCTGATCTTCACTTGGCTTATATACACCACTACTTTTGGGGTTTGTTTATACATAGTCATCACACCTGTTATTCGTTTCATCTTACTAACTGTGCCTATTTTAGCGCTTCATGACTGTATCTGGCGTTATACGCTTCATGGCACCACACGTTAAAACTTCGGCAGTCGAAGGGTACGCCGCGCCGTTTCCTTCCTATAAATATGAAGCTGGCGTACGGGTCTTCCCCAAATTATGTCCGTTGCCGTACATGAGATCGCCCGTCATCAAAGCTTACGCTCCCCGCATACTGCCTGGCGTATCATCCCAGATTGAGAAGGCGGTGCATGTGGGAGGTTTGGTAGACCGGTTCAGAGCCTTTGCAAACGGGTTCAAGAATCCTGTTGGGATTGTGTATGGAGATCACGATGATTTGTTCAAGGACGTGAGGGAGCTCTTTGTGGACAAGCGGTTATTCCCTGACGAAGCCTTCTCGTGGATAGGTCGAAAGATTGTGGTAATCAGATCGGCTGGTACGTGTTGCTTTGGCTATTTCAAGTGTCCGATATGAGTATTGACCAACGGTTTAGGACACTACACGCCTGAAGACAAGCCGGATGTCTTCAACGAGGTACTGCTTGATTTTCTCAAGGGAGAGAAGCCCAACGCAGGACTTCCAATTGTCCTTGCCGATCAATAACACTGCATGCTATTGAAAACGATTATTGACAATATATTCAACAACATTCAGCAATTTGCAAGATTCGCTACATTCTTCCTGTAAATGGGTATATAAATAATACGATTCATGGGATTACCGACAGATAACAATATGTAAAAAGTTATCCGGATATGAGCAGTTTTGGCTGAGCCATAAAATCGGTGTTTCCATGGGAATTACTATTCCATGGAGAATGGCGCCCGCTTCTGATGCGTCACTTCTCCGCGTATTGTCTGCTCCTTCAGTAGTGGGCGCGTCAAAAACGGGAGGGAAGATGTCCGGCAAGATTCGGCCAAGTATATCTCGTAGTGTGTATTCGCAGTCTATGATGCCTCATGAGTATCGGCTGGTTAATGGCGTATACAGCTGCCAAAACATACCCAAATTGTCATCAACGGGAGCGACGGGTTCTTGAACCACCGGCTGATCCAGGAGGTACACTCGCAACGGGATGTATTTGGGTATAGTATTATCATTGGTAACCAGTCTCGCATTCACGTTCCAGAATTTATCATAGTCATGGGATGATATGCCTTGCCAGAGGTTGATTTGATCTTGTTTTGACAGAGACATGAGCTTTTTGATTGAGCCGTTGCGGATATAGTCGGCCTGCAGGCAGAGATGGGATACGCGTTGTTATGCGCATAGCGACAAGCGGAAAACAAAAATACTGCTTACCTCCTTGATCATGGACATGAACGAGTCGTGCGGGGTGTCTATTATATTGGCGGCATTTATGCGTATAAGTTTGTCGGTAGGAAAGTTGGTGAAGTGGATGATAATGTGCCAAGGAAGTGGTGAGGAACCGCGGTATTGGGAGGTGAGAAGGTCATGAAGGAGACCAATGGGGTAATGCCTGTAGAAAGTTTCAACCCATGATAGCAGATGAATGTGCCTCGCCAGTGGATCGCTTACCATTTCAACGGCACCCCTCGATATTCATACCAAATATCTGCGTCGTGTCCCGTAAATGCAACACCAGACTGCACAAACACCTCCCTCACGGATTCGGTTACGAGGGGAAGGTAACTACAACGATGCATAAAAGTCTTCAGAGAATCGTCTGGGTAAGGTCACTTTGTGATCATTGTAGTGTCATTTCTTGCACTGTATACCAACAGTTCAAGGCTGGCGCGCAGCCATTGCCCGTTTGACTTACGTAGTGGCTTTGGAGGGTTGCACCTGAAGCGAGGGCTTTAGCGTCAGTGGGGTCAATGGATATCCGAACGGGGAGCTGGCCGTCCCAGATGCCGTGGGTTACGGCTGTGTCTATGCGTTGCATGACGATTAACGACGAAGAAGGATGACCAACAAGATTCCTTTGTTGAACTTCCCCGCTGTGTGTTCCAAATTGGTCATTTGTCCTTACATGACTGTGCCAAAGACCAGCGTGTTGTCAGCAACTTTGAAGGAACCTTGACTCGTTTCCGTCGGCTGTCCTTTCTTTGTTTTGTATCATCTTTTTGGTTGAAACTTATCCATCAAAACCACGGAACAAATAGCATGTGGGGATGGGGCGGCTCCAAGAAGAAGGCCGAGGTTTCGCGCGGGGGAGCATCAGCACCTCGCGAACCTGACGTGTTTGATGTCGACATTGCCGAGCCAGATATCTCAGACGCCGATTTGAATGACCCAGCTTTACTTGTACGCACGGAAATTAGGAACGACACGAATATGGTTTCCAATTAAATCACCTTTTGAATTATAGGCCGAGCTACACAACCTGTCACGTAGCATTGGAGGCGGTCAACCAAAACAAAAATCCGCACCTCCAAAGAAAGTCGCTCGTAAGCAGGTACAAGCAGAAGCAGAAATTGATGTCGATGCGCTCGTATCAGGAATTCCTGTGGGTGATGACGATGTGGACGTGCAATTGGACGAATCAGACTTGAATGACCCGGAATTATTGGTATGAAGGGATCGATGCTGATGGGCATAATCGTAAGAGACACTTACCGCATACATGCGCTAGGCGGCCCTGGGAGCATTGGGCGGAGGGAACGAGTCTGGATCGGAGGAAAGTGATGTCGATATAAGACGATCAGAAGATGGTCCTCGGCCAGTTGTCATTACCAAGACTGTAACAACGATCTCCAGCCCACCTGAAGAATCCGCCCCAAAGGTGGTAGAAACGTCAGTTCCAAAGGCTGAACAGCCGAATGTTCAAGATGATTCGCTTCCACTTGATTTCAAACTCAGATCAACCGATCCAAATGTTCTAGCCAAATATGGTCAACTTGAAAAAATCAAAGCGCTCAACAAGAAGCGTGCAGGGGATCGAGAGGGAGCCATGGATGCTTTGAGAGCATCTAAAACACTTGAAGAGCGACTCGAGCAAGTGAATCAAGCGATCGAAGCGAAGCAGTCTCCCCCGCCCCACGTTTCCCCAACAAAGTTTGATGAATTATCCCCGCCGCCACGACAAGCGAGTATAACGGAAAAGACGGTAACAATCACTCTCGCTCCGCCAGAAAACCCAGAGGAAGAGCTTGATTTGCAGGCACTGAGCATATCCGATGACTATGGAGAATCTCAACAGGCGGTGGTGGGAGAGTTGTCTGTCGAGGATCTTATGAGACGGCAGCTAGAGTACAAGCAATACGCACTTCAGGCAAAGAAAGCCAGCGATTTACCACGTGCACGGGAACTCTTGACAGTTGCAAAACTGCTGCAAGAACCCATTGACTCCCTTTCTCTGGGGGCCATGCTGCCGGACGGGTACAAGTTGCCTGTACATCCTTCCGAAATGCCGGTATCCGAATCCCCCGCTTCTGCCTCACCTTCGGGAGCGGCTCCTGCTAGTCAGCAACCAACACCCGCAAAACAAACTCCAGTAAAACAAGCACCGGTAAAACGGGCAGGGGTACCCCCCAAATCAGGCCGTAAAGATGGAACACCGCTGGGCGTGGTAGTTCGGGAATCCGTCGACCTTCGAGATGTGGAATCAGCATTGACATCGTCCTCTCTATCACCTGGATCGCCCCCCACAGGGGACCTGTTTTCCCATTTGGAAGCGACCCTCGAATCTCAAATCACGACGTGCACAACTGTTGCAGCTCATTACTACAAGCAAACCAAAAAGGCCGAAGCCCTCACCTTTCACAAAATGAAAAAGACCTTACAGGCCGATTTGGACACCCTCCGCCTTTTGAAATCGACGCCAAACCCCCGTCCACCCGCATTCAAATATACGACACTGAGATATGAAATTGAGCAGGCTATTCCTGAGGTTGCTCCAGATGAAATGGAAGTCCAGATTGTGAGAGCGTGGGATTTGGGTACTAGGGAGGTGAAGGGTGAGGAGGTAGAGAGTTATGTCGCATTCGACGTTGGATGGCCGCCGGATGATGCAGAAGCTGCCGGTGCGAGTGGGGAGGGCAAAGGGGAGACAGCAGTGGTGAAACGGTCTGGGAGTCCTGGTACGCGTTTCTCTCCATTCATTGAGCGTCCTTTTGCGAACTAAGCCTAGTTATACAGAGTACGAATTCTCGAAACGAGTTAAAATAACGCGCAATCGGACTTTTCAGCGGTACCTCGAACGACGCAAGGCCACGTTTGAAGTCTTCCATTACCAGCGCGGATTCCTTCTCATCGGCAAGAAAGTCTCGTTGGGGAGAATCCAAATCAAGATGGAGGCCCTACTCACTAAATGTGAGATTCACGAAGTCGCAGAGGTATGAGGCTATGTACTGGTATATGAGATCTGTTCGGTTGTGATGGTGTGATGGTTGTCTCACGCGTTGGCATCGACAGTTGGCGGATCCAAATAATCCCCGTCGACTCACAGGTGGGAAACTCGAAGTTCGCGTCCGACTTCGAAGCCCGTTGAACAAGCCTGATGTCGTGGTGAAGGAGGAACGATGGTTATCGGTTGATTTTAGTGGTGGTAACCAACTGGAAGGTCAAGCCACTGCTCCGGCAGGGTTGACAGTTCGGACTGTCACAACAGAGCAAACGAGATCGCGATCCCCATCTCCTAGTTCCATCAAATCTACGTCCCCAGTGTCGCCACAAAACGGTGAGAGTGGTGCTAGTTCGGGCGTACCGACATCCAAACGTCAACCGTCTCCTCAGCCGGCCAGCAGTGGTAGCTCTGCAGCCCCTACGCCCAAACGCCAGCCCTCCCCTCAACCGCAAGGGGCGGAGTCAGGGACCGACACACTGGAAGAGCTTGAAATGCAGTTTATGAGGTAATTTTTGCACATATCCATGCAGCGCGGACGTATACTTTTTCGCTCATACAAACAAACACGCTTAAGCGCGGATTCAATCATTTCGAACCTTGTCCTCGAGAAAGAGCACGAGCAAATCGTTCAAAAAATCACTGCTCTCCAGGCATCTCGCAAACCTGTTCCAGACGACTTGAGTGATCGGAAAACGGCTTATGAGATTCGAATGAGTTTGCTCGTAGCGATGGTTCAGACGGGAAGACTTTCTGTTGAAGGTGTGTGTTTTCATTGCTAGCCATCTTAACATTATTGAAAAGGCTGGCTCATTGATTGTTTTCCTACTCGTTTTAACGCACGCAGATTACGTCAAGCAACTTCAAAGCGGCATTGCGCAGAACAAGCAGATTGCACTAACGTTTAAAAAGGGAGGACGCATCGAATTGGCGAAGCAGGCTTTGATGAGAGTCAAACTCATGACGAGTGAGATGGAAGAGTTGAGTGGGGAGGGAGCATGAGTGCCTTTCAATGATAGATTTTTTTTCTTTATATGTTTGATATGATTATATTGTGTGTCCTCAATATTCCCCATTCCCGACCATATTCTTTTATTAGCGTATGATTGTACCAGAGAGAGCCCATGTCGACGAAGGACATACTGTCATGAAACTATAAATGGCGAGTATCTCGGCACGTGCCCCAAAATCACCGCGTGACAAGGGTCTATCCTGGATCGAATGCTCAATGTCAAATGAAAGCACGTGAGACAGGCGCATCTTGCATGTGAATGGAGCATGTGAATTGGGGTCGAAATGGGGGCAACTGGACAATGGGCGACGGCCCGCCACTGGCATCCAGCGATTGGCAGCCATTTGGCAGCCATTGGAAGCCATTCGCCAGCCAGTCAGCCATAGGCAGCCATAGGCAATCAGCCATGGGCAGCCATCTCGTCAAGGCGATTTAACGTTGCGCTTGCTGTTTGCTGTTCCTTGGTGCTTGCCGTTGAGATCCAGCTACGGAACAATGGAACATGTGTGTGGCAACACAAGCTTGTATTCCCATGGCAACAAACTGTCTCCCTTGTCACATGACAATGAGCTGCGTGATTGCTGACGTAATTTCAAGATGTTGATCATTTGGCACACATGACAGAAATGGCTCGCCTTCTGTCCCCCCCCCCCTTGGCTTTTCCTCCTCCTTCCTTGGACTTTGCCAGCAGCAACATCAGTTTTTTTTTTCTTCCATTTCGACTTTTTGACGGGGCTAAACCCATTTCAGCAACTGGCAACCAACACGCAAACGTACATACAATCTCCACGTACGCCCTTGTGTGTTTTGTGTTGAAATCTAGTGGCACCTTTTGGACTCGGAACAGAACAGTTGACCTGTGGTGAGTGGGTGATCTGTACATTTGCATCATGATCTTTTGTGTTTTACAAGAACGCTCACTGCTCTATACGAACTGTTTTCTTTCCCCTCGGCACACTTTATGTCTCGACGCTCCTCTCGATACACACACACACGTGGGACTCGCTCTGCCCACACTGACCTGTCAAACATTCTCGGACATGCTAGTATGATCAGTGACTGCTAGTCTTTCCGCTACCAACCGAGTCTTTTGCCGCTTACCTCTCCCACCCTCCGCTCCCGAGAGTGGTTGTCGCACTTTGCTCCGTGTTACTTCTTTTCTCTCGCTCTGATCTCACCATTTGTGACTGGCCGAATCTCGTGTACGCCAGGACAGCAAAAACGTTTCTATTCGGAATCGCGAATGTACTGTGAGAATGGTCTCTTCAGAGTCGGATAACCTATACCCAGATAGCCACAATGACCAAGGTAATTTACAGAAAATTGTCAGGGTTCCATATTTTTATTTTTTTTTGTTAACGTGCTATACTTGCGCAGGTCATTCGTTACCGGGCAATGGCACCGGCGGAGGTGGTGGGGGAGGAGGCGGCGGAAAGTTTCACAAGCCAATCCCCAATCCGTTACATTTACCCAACGACATCCTGCACTCGGCACCTCACGGTCAACATTCGAATTCCATGATGGCGAGTCACTCTGCCTACAGCTCTCAAACTGCTTCCGCGCAGTCATCCCCACTCTTGACGCCGACAACTCCGACGCAGCCAACACATGCCATGTTTTCGATAGGCACAACTCCGATCCATACTTCGTTTACCCACGCCACGCATCACAGTCAGAACAATAATCATCACCAGCAGCACCACCACCAACAGGGCGTCAATGGCACCGACAGCTCCTACTCGTCTTCGTATGTCAACGGCACGAATGGTATCAACGGTCATGGTGAACACGCTCATGCTCCTCCGACGTCATCTCCATCCACTCCTTCGTCGACCCCGCGATCATCCATGAGCATCAATGATTTGTGCAATACAGTTGACGATGGGATGGGTAAGGAGGGCAATGTTTTGCAATATACTTGTCACAGTTTACTGATTTTTGTATATAGTTCGAGCCAACCAGGAAGGGCCATACTATATGACGGATCCTGATGTTCAAATGGCTGCGGAAGCGTTGGGTGGATTACGCCATGGCGGTAAGGCTTTTGTGTCATACTGCGTGCGCGCGTAGGTGTGTGCGCGCATAGGCCATGTTCTGATCCATCCTGCTTATATAGATATGGGACAAGCCATGCGTCAACCCAATCAGGAACATTTTATGCAGCGGGTATCAAACATTCCGTTGGTAAACAAATCAATCAATCAAATCAGTACAGCGTACGAAGCAACAAAAAATGCTAGCAGGGTCGTAAAGGTGTGTTGACCAGACTGCAATCTCGGCTTAATAATCGAGAAAGCTAATGTTTACTAATGTTTCCTATATGACAGTACTCTGCGGAATCCGTGGAAACGGGGGTAAAGACAATAACAAAGCCGGTCTTTGATAAGCTTGAACCTGCGTTAGCTCCTCTGGATAGGTTTGCGTGCACGCAGCTTGACAAGGTTCGTGTAGCTTTTGGGCCGTCCTTGGGTATGTTCAACAACTGAATGTCGGTCCATTTGTAGCTCGAAAGATCATTCCCGTCCATTATGGGATCCAATTCTCTTCCGCCATCTCAAGACATGGACGATATGTCCGATGGCTCCCGAGAATACAGAAGCCGGCCCCGGTCTCTGAGCACCTCGTCAGTCTCTTCCATATCCTCTGTGGATCTCCTTCAACCACCTAACGTTCCGTTACTCACGAGGGATGGCCCTCGGAGTCCACAAGTAGCCAATATGTCATCCCCCAGTTCACCTTCGTCGGTGTCAATTCCTGGACCACCACTCACCAATGCACTTGTGCCGCCTACATCACCTGGAGGATTCCGTTCAGAGGAGGGGCCTGTGACAACGGCACCCCACATTGACCGGAAACCGCGAAGTCGGTGGCATCAGGTTGTGGCTGGGGTTGGAGCAAACCTGAGTGGGCTGATGTTGAGTGACGAGACAATGAAGGGCTTAAAGTATTGTTTGCAATGGCTGCAGGTGTGCACGAGAATGTCAGTTGTGAGTTTCATTTTGTGCAGGACGCTCACTTTTTTTTTGTACAGTACGCGACCAACCATATTGATCGCCAAATCGCGCTGCTGAGGGATTACTTGGCCCGCGCTGGTGGAGCGGTGGCATCTTACTTGTCTGGCGTTGCTACCTCTAGGTAGGTAGCCGGTGAAAGTGCACTGTCATTGACACATTCGACTGACTTGACATCTTACCGTAGCTCTGCATCTCAACCTACGCCCCCGCTCTCCCCGCAAGCAAACGACATGACCGTGGCCACATCCGGTACGGATATTTTTGCGATTGTCGCTTCGATCAAGCGTGAAGTAGTGGAGACCCTTCGTCGCGTTGTGGATGTAATTGGCCGACACGCGGCTGCATATCTACCAGGCGACGCGAGACGAAGCGTTCGAGGGTTCATTTTGGGCTTGCCAGGACGATGGGTAAGTTTTTTTGGCATGCTCATTCTCTATACATTGGATGTTGTCCTCTAAATCTTTTTTTCACTGCAGGCATCACTGACGGGTGGCAAAAGTAACAATCCAGCGGACCCCCAACAAACTGCCGACGCTGAGGCCCAAAAAGTTTTAACTCTTGCCACCGAATCCTCCAACATGCTCAAAGGAGTCCAAAACATTTTTACCCAAACTGTTGAATCCGCCGAACGCATGGGCCGCGTAGTAGGCAACCCCAGTTCTTCCCTCCCTGTTCCCCAATCCACCGAGTCATCCGTCAATGGCGCCACGACGAACGGACTCCACCACCACCACTATCAGCAACAGCAACCCTCCCAAGCCTCCTCCGTCAACGGTCAATCTGAACCCGACTCGTCACCCACCCCCCGTCCCAAACGCCGTCGACGAGCCGACCCAAGAGGAAAAGGCAAAGGCCGTGCCGAGGACGAGATGGATATATCGGACGGAGATACGGAAGGTGATCATGTAAATGGGCCTGGAGAGGAATGGGAGGAGGAGAGAAGGAGTACTTCACCGGATCGAATGGATGTGGATGGGTGATAATGCGTGCGTGCACTGTTATCGTTTTTCTGTTGGGGGCAGTGGTGCGTTGGCCAAGTGATGGTATTGTTTGTCTCTACTCTTTTTTTTGCACACACACACACGTGGTGGAATGTAGTGGGCTTGTTTTAGTTTAGTAGCGTTTTTTTTGCGTTATGGGTTTATGACGAATGTTGGTAAAGAATGGGGGTCATGTTTCTCGGTTTTTCCTTTTTTCTTTGATACCGGTTGCCTTGTGTGTTTTTTTTTGTTGTGTGTGGTATTCTTGTAAGGAGTTGTGTTGATTGTTTTTGCTTGAACGTGGGTGTGGTTGTTCTCTCGTATTTTTTTTATTTTTTTTGCAATCTTTTTGTTTTACCGTGCGGGGCATCCACTTTTTGTGTGTCGTTAGGGATAAATGTGCGAGTGTATTGGTATTGACAGATGGGATAAGAAACCCAAAACATATTTTTCAAATTGTCCATTCTTTACAGTATGTAACAGTTTGGATAGCGCACGTCATGAACAAGGAAAAAGACTAAACTCTCAATTCAAAAAATCCATTGCCCATACATCATAAACCCCATTTCCATCAGACAGACAAAAACAAAATATACAAACTTTTATCTCGCACGCCAAAAGCAAAACACAGTATATAAAAAAAAAGAAAACGCATCAGACACTAGAGCAGATACATCACGAAAAAAAGGAAATATAATATATAATAGTTTCTCTTTTTTTGTTCTCCTTCGTTTTCCTAGGTTTGGATGGGTCACAACTGTGCCAACAAATTGCGACAAGCTTTTTATCCTCTCGGTTTTCGTCTACAAAAAATAAAACACAAATAAATCAACGGCGTCAAGCCCTTCATAAACAATTATAAAAGAACAAACCTCGTCGTATCATACGCCCGAATCAAACCAGCTTGACCACTCTCGTTCTGACTGAACGCGAAACCTCTCTGTCGCTTCAATCTCTGTATCATTCGGACCTTGTGTACAGCTTTACGGAACCATTCCATGCGAGGTCGGTAATCGGGTATGTTGTACTTTTGGACTTCTTGGATAATGTGGTAGGATTTGGGGAAGTAGGTTCGTTTTGCGCTGTTTCGGGGTTATTGAAAGATGAGTTACAATGCTCCATGTTGTTTTTGGGGAAAGAGGGTTGATATACGTACTATTTCCATGTAAAGTCGCGGAGGTTGGCGGCGATGGGGAAGACGAGGAGACCGAGCCAAAAAACTGCATTGCCAAACATGGCTTGGTTGATTCCAAAAAGCTCTGGAGAGAGCTTGATGAGTGGGCCGATGATGGCGTACTGTGGATACAAATCCGTAATGTCAGTAAACCCATTAAATGCCGAGGGAGAGACAAACATCAAAAACTCACAATAGGGAACAAGACCAAGAACAATAGGACACTCCCCAAGATTGCGACCCATGTAAACTTGACCCAGATATCCACTGTCAAAGCAGCCTTCCATCCAATCACTACCAAATCCGTCGCATACACCATTTCCCCAATGGACCAATTGTCTGCGACACGTCCGTCGCCCATGATCGCACCACCGGACGTCCATACAACGGCTCGCCAGAGGTAATAGACCATCGCAGAGTGGTAGAACGAATTGACGAGCCATGAAAAGAAGACCTTGTGGTTGTAAAAGATGGAGCGCTGGCCGAGGCGGTACATTTGGGGGTAGCGGTCCAACATGCGAGCGCTAACATATTGGTCAAAGATGCCGATAGCGATCGGCTGTGCCACCGCCCAGAGGACGTTGTAGGAGGAGACAGAAGACCATGTTTCAAATAGAGTCTGTGGGGCGCAAAAACGGGTACACTTAGACCCCCTAGCTCCACATGAGGTACAGAAGCGCACAAGGAGACTCACCTGCCCCGAGAACCCATTATCAATCGCAAACCACAGCTGAATTAGGTACAAGGTAATATTCTTGTAGTAACTGTACAAAATCAGCTTGCTCATCCTCGCGTAGGCCCATCCACCGTGGATCAACAACAGTTTGCGGAGGAACCTAAACTGTGCAATGGCAAAGTCGGCCGATCGAGCAGCTTGTAAACCTTCCTGCCCAGAAATGCCAATCCCGACATGTGCTGCTTGAATCATGCCCACATCGTTGGCTCCGTCCCCGATAGCGAGTGTGACGCTCTCGTCAACGTTTTTGCGGACCAGTTTGACGACCAGCGCTTTTTGAAGGGGAGAGACTCGGCAGCATACGACGGCCTTGCAAAGAGTAGCGAGTTCGAGGAAGGTGAATTTGATGTCATCCTCGAGGGCAAAGTCCAAAGTCCGCCCATCAATGATGAGGGCAAGAGGTTCCAGATCAACTTCTGCATCCTTGTCAAAGCGACGCTCTTTTTTGCCCAATAGTCGGTCGAACCATGACGTTCGACGCATCGGGGCCCCCATGCCTAATCCAGCCTTGACAGCCAAGAGTTTCTTTTCCAAAAACTCCTTTGTCTCAAAATGGGTGGACTCATTGCACACAATCAAACTCGTCTCCACGGTTAGCAATTTGCACGAGTACCCAATGTTGATGGCCGTTTCCTGTCTATCACCTGTAAGCACCCAAATCTTGATTCCAGCCAAGGCCAGTGTAGCAATGGTATCTGGGACACCATCTTGTAGCTTGTCTTCAATGGCGGTAGCGCCAATGAGGATCAGGTCCTTTTCAATCATTTCAGCAGCCTTATCGAGCTCGTCCTGTCGGTTGTTGATTGTTGTAGATGCCTTTTCGTAGATTCCGACCCACTTGGCATACTCTTCGTTGCTGATGTCACGGTAGGCAATGCACAATGTTCGCAAACCTTCTGTGGCGTATTCCTAAACTTCAAGTGAGTATCTCATACTATAGCTAACGAATAATGTCCTCGGGAGCAACAAACACACCTCCAAATGTCCACAGGTCTGCTCGACATAGCCGTTACCTTCCCTGGCCAGACGTTCCAGAATCACGGTATCGGCACCCTTAATATACAGCTTGATCTTCCCCTCAGGCGTCCTCACAAGTAAACTCATTCTCTTTCGCGTAGAGTTGAACTCGTTCACATTGAGAACCTCGTATTCGAGGTCACGGCCGTCCAGTTTGATGGTGACTGATTTTGGTCGACGCGTCTTTAAATTGTTTTTACCGTTAGTCCACATAAAGAATGATCGGAAAGGCACAGAAACATACATGGAAGAAACCGCCTAATTGTTGAGCGCCTTTTACAAGCGCTGCTTCATCGGGCGACGAGGCCTGATATATAATATTGGATGGATCATCTTCATCCACTTCAGGAATGACTGTATGACACACGGCAAGTAAAGTAACAAATTCTCGGATCAATGGTGCATTTGTATGCGTTTTCTTGTGCTCCATCAACTGTTTAAAATCGTAGTATCCCTGCACAGCATAGCAAAGCGTCAATTGTGACACTGCGACAGATTATGCCGTCTGCACAAAACTCACCACTTCATGCCCTTTCTCATCCACTCTAATCTTCTTGTCCTCGGGTACCACATCAGCATATGCCACCCCTCCTATACTAGCCATCTTAAACTCCATGATATTCCTCGTCAGGGTGCCCGTCTTGTCCGAGAATATGTAATCGACTTGTCCGAGCTCTTCAACCAGGGAACTCGTGCGTGCAACGGCATGAGTATCACTTTCTTCGTGATACATATCGAGATCCGTGTTGATTAATCCACCAAGAACGAATTTTACCGCTTCCATTGTGACAATCAAACTGCAAATGTGCGGACACAATTAGGTATCATATAGAATAGGCAACAACGAAAGTTCAAAGCAATGTATTGCACATACCTCAGTGGAATCAAGTTGTTGAACAAAATAATATATGTGAGGATATTCTGAGGGAACATCGCCCACGCATTAGAAGTGTACAATAAAAGCGATTTTTCAAAGGGATTATTCAACTAGTAGAGAATGGTTTAAAATCGGCGGACGCAGGTGGGGCCAAAATCCCGTGCTGTAGGAACAGAACTATACCTGTCGGACAAGGGCTCCAATCGAACAAAAAACGGCCATAGCCAACAAAATGAGGAACAAGAAAATAATCTGGGTGTTTACCATACGCTCTACTTTAGTTCTTTTGATAGGCGCCGCAGTTGCATTTCGCATCAATTTGGTTTCATGTCCAGTAAACACCACAACTGCATATACCCAGCGCGTGTTTCGCAGCTGGGCACCTCGGAGGAGAAGTTGTTGTGGGTCCAGCGGAATGGACTTGTTTCCCAATCGTAAGAGTCCTTCGTACGTGTACAGGCTGTTGTTTGGTTGCTCTGACTTTATCAATCCTGTGAGGTGGATAGCATGTAAATACAAAGCAACTGGTTGTCCAGTTCTGACACGGGCGAGAGATTCAACTCACCATGTAATCGAGCGACTGCCTCTGGAGTAAGGACATCGGCTGTCTCTGTCAGACCCTGGCGAATCTTTAAATTGGTTTCTCTGTGAACAGAATAGCAATATATGCTTCAGTTTTCGATCACAGACCACAAGGGTCCAAAGACAAAATTGCTCACCCATCCAAATTACTGGTCTCAATATAACACAACGCGTCCGGCTCACTTGAACTGAGCAGGATCAAATCCGCCGGAAAGAACTCTCCATTCTCAATCCTAACAATATCCCCAACCTGAACGTCCCGCCACCGCTTCGGTACAAACTCGGATCCCTTTAAACACTTTACGAATCGTGCATTAACGTCCGCATCCTGCCGATGCCGCTTTGTATCTTCTACCACTTCTTTGACTCCTGATGCAAAAAGGACAATACCCAGAGGGACGAGGGTACCGAATTTAGAAGTTGGAGAAAGGTCGCCGATTTGCTTTGGAATCATCAGTCAGCTATTGTTGAACGCAAGGATCACGCGGAACACAACTCGTACCCACCTGGATAATGCCAGTAAACAAAAAGAACAAATTTGCATATCTCGAGAATTGCTCGGCCAAGAATTTGGGTAAAAATGTGACGAGATTGTACTTTGCGGTCGAAATGCGATTATGCAAGTATTTGCTCTGCGAGTTCTTTATTGGATCGTTGAGATAAATGATCCGCTCTTCCCCCTTTTGTCCCCCGCCTCGTTCTAATGTTGACATGAAGTTGCCGATTGCTGTTGCTGCTCTACTCAGTGTACCTTGGAACGAAACAAAGAAGATGGACCACAGAATCAGAATTGATTCCAATCCAATGAATTTCCACCATCTTCCTCATCCCACAGCGCTCTCACATATTCATCAGCAGCTTACCATTTCCCTCATCATCAGCAGGTGGCCCACCGGTACCCATCGGATCCGAGGCCATCTTTGAAGGTTTTGCCTCTGGATCAGAAATTGTCACCGAGGTTGCACCCTGCGGTACCCCACCCCTTTGCCGATCATGTAGATCAATCTCCTCCATCATCATTGTGGCGTCCGTTGGTACGCGGGAATGCGGCGGATTGGTGGGAGTGTATGGAATAGGGTAATGCTCCGGGACGTATGGCCGGTCTCCGTAATTAGAAGAAGCTTCCGAGGCTGTACTGTTGCGTGGCACAGGCGAAGAGGAAGACAGTTGTTGCCAAGGTCGACGGGGATCGTTTGGGTACGCCACTGTAGTGAGATTCCTAATGGTTTTACCAAAATGGGACAGAGAAATCAAGCAGCCAACACCGAAGCCGTCAGCATTGATGTGAGCGCTTTGAACAAGACTTTCTGCGTCTGTTCCGGAGGAAAACTAACGTAAACATGGAAACCCCTTGGGTGATCACAATTCAAAAGCAAACGGACCCACCCTTGTCGTATGAATTGTGGCCCACGCCCGCTCGATGACTAAACCTTCTGCGACCCTTTCCAAAATGCCTTTATCAGGCAGTAATTGGCCCTTGTGTGTGTTTACTGGCGATGTGGCATGCCAATTCATGCAACTTGTGCGTGTGGAGACAAAAGCCCAAGGCTGAAACAGGCGGGCGAACGAGGGGCGCCACACTGCGGTAAGTCACGTGTCCTCTCTCGGCCTTTTTAAATTGCAATGAGCCATAAAAAGATATGATTTTTGCTAGTGGACATTAGCATCCTAGATGTATGTGCTTTTGCTAGTGGAAATCACTGTGCCAAATATTAAATGCTAAAGAGTTTATAAACAAGATATGGGCAATATTCTTCTTCTATTTTATTAGAGTTGTATTGTCCCACATGCAGTTTTGGGTCAAAAATGAGATGCTTGTGTCCATCTGTTTGTGTTAGATAGCAACTAGGTATATAATGTGTTAAACGTGTATTTCTAAATGGGGCCTAAACAAGCGCAATGCTAAATTATCCTATCTCACTCTTCACTCCCGCTCCTAGCTTAACCAGAGCCAGATCCGTAGCTCTTTCCGAACAAGAGGATCTGAAGCTGGTCGTAACCAGAGAGCACACCAGCACCAGCGACGGCACGAAGAATGTTGGCACCAGCACCCTTGAACAAGGACTTGGTACCCTCGTTCTTGACAATCTCAGCAAAGGCGTGAGCAGAGCTGCGGTACTTGACGGCCGCACCAGATGTCATCATCATACGACGACGGACAGTGTCGATGGGGTACGATGCAAGACCAGCACCGATCGTGATACCCCAACCAAGAAGGAAGGAAGCAAGGAAGTTGTTCTGGAGGTTACCAGTGAGAACCTGATAAAGTAGAGGGCAAATATGAGTATCCAGTTCGAACGAGCGAACCAGAAGAGCGAACGGCATGCACGTGACAAACGCGGCTTCTCAACTTACAACAGGCTTGAGAGAGTCGTAAAGACCGAAGTAGAGACCACGGTACACGACAATACCAACGCAAGAGATGACGAAACCACGGTAGAGACCAACAACACCGTCGGTGGCGAGGGTCTTGCGGTAGACGTCAATGAGACCGTTGAATTGACGCTCACCACCCTTCTTGGCAGACTTGTTGTCGTTGGCCAAACGGGTACGCGCGTAGTCGAGCGAGTACACGAAGAAGAGGGAGGAGGCACCGGCCATACCACCAGAGGCAAGGTTACCAGCGAACCTGTAAATCCCAACATCAATTAACCAACCCATCGGAAATATAACACGTCATGTCGCAACTGCTTACCACTTCCAGTAACCGTCCTTCTCCTTCTTGAAACCGAACATCCTCTTGAAGTAGTCCTTGAACGCGAAGTTCAAGGCCTGGGTAGGGAAGTACCGGATAACGTTGGCCAAGTTTCCACGCCACAATTGACCGGTACCCTCCTCCTTGATGACACGGGAGAAGCAGTCACCGATACCCTTGTAGGGGGAAGCCAAGCGGCCCTGCTTGATCATTTCATCCTGGTTCTGTTGACCAAAAGAAAAATTAAGTCAAAACTTGTGTTCAAGCCATTTTCGCAACAGGACAGCACAGATAGGCTGCAGCAGCGCGTAAGACAGATGAACAGATGCTCTCATCTTGCCATTGCTAGCATGGCGACGTGTACACTTGCTCATTCCACTCCACGCGTTGTGCTACATATCGGTGGGCAGTCCACCAACTCCAGCTCTGTTTGCGATGCTAACCTGGATGAGAAGCTTGACACGCTCAATGGGGGCAGCAGCCGTCTTGGAGACAGCGGCGGACACACCACCCATGAGGAAATCGACGGCAAAGGACTTGGTGTCGTTCTTCTTCTCAGCCATTGCGTTTGGTTTTGATGGGAGGGGAAGGAGGAGGGAAGAGTTGGAAGGGAAAGGAAGGAAGACCGGGGCTGGAAATACGTCGCTTCTTCAAATACGGTTTTTTTTCCGTGACCCTCGCCACTCATTCCATTCATTGGCTCTATTTACATAATAACATCCGATTTTATCCGATATTGGTTTATTACCATGGCAACAGTTGTCCCGTGTTTTCCTCGTTTATCTTTCGGACAAAATATTAGAAGATATGCTAAGCATTGCGTAAGCATCACTTCGTCTGCTTTTGAGCTTGGAAGTTTGACATTTGAACAGTTGGACCATCCATTACAGGAGTTGGCACTCTTCCGCAGACTCTCCAAGTACAATAGCGCTACTACGATCTTTGCAAGCACAGTTGTTCGTTTTTCATCCTTCACAAGTCTGTCGTCGCTCGCGGTACCCTCGCTGTCATCGAACTTTTTAAATAGATTGGCTGGCGTCGTGGTTTGCGCATTCCCTGTTAAGATGATAAATACAATCCCTGCTGCAAACAAAACACTTACAATGTTTGTCCACCATGGTTTGGGTCGCTGCGTTTCTCGATTTGCAGAATATCTGCGGTCCGAAACAACTCGGTCGGCTTAGGGCAGGTCAGGTCAGGAACGTGCAGAACTGTCGTCAAGAACGTATTGAGTTTTCGAAGGCGCGAGCGCGAAAACATAACGTGACAAGAACACGAGGAATATGAAAGACCGCGAGCAACGCCGACAGCGGAACGCGTACAGTAGCTGATTACCAAGCGCGCGTTGAACGCGTTCTTCGCCAGGGCGAACAGTCCTGGTTCAATTTCATGCTAAGAGCACTTGAATACCCCAGAAATGTGATCTTTGAAGCCTCTCAAAGTCCAAGATTCCTGCTTTCAGCTCTATATGGATTACTGGGGAATTATTGAATATGCGACAGTTTTGCTCTCAGTCCGTGGAATCCATTGCGGTTGACTACGTAGGATGTCGTCCTATTGCCTTTGGTTAAAGCAACGAACTTGGTTAGACCCATCGACATCCAGTCGCAAAGCTTGGGTACTACTAACCTTACGGTACTTCTGTCAGTTTCATGCTACGGTCTTGGCTCAAACAATGATCTGCTGGGTCCCAATTAGCATATTTTGTGCCGGACTGTCCGTATGATCTATCACATCTGATACACAAGTGGATCTGTTGTGCCTTTGTCTCTGACTCCCCGCCATTGCATGAACCTGCCAACCGAGAGTGGGCGCTCAGCGAATGATTTTGGCAGGGCGGCCCCCATGAATGAAAAGCGTCATAATATGTGATATGAGCCAGGATTCTTGAAAAGAAATGGTTCATACAGATTACACCAGTATTGTCCATTTATTTGCCAAAATATCTCATCAGGGCATGCAACAAAACAAAGCAGCCCTTTTTTTTCAAATCGACCACATACTCTTCATGCATCCATATATCGAAACCTGCATCGCCAAAAACTTTTTCCACATCGCTGATTAAAATGCGGGTCAATCCTTCACGCCCACCTGGATTTCACCCAACCGTCTTCCCCTCCCAACAGCATCATCCCACATTTTGACACAGTATTCCTGATCCTGCATTGCCCAGAGGTGCACTTTTCCGGTGGTTGTTCCGACAGCTAACCAGTCCTCGTCTGCGGGAATTGACATGAGTTACAGATGTCTGCTTTGACAGGCCTAGTTTTTCAAGCATTCTTACCGGGCGACATTGCCATGGCTGTTACCGGGCCAGCGTGTCCATCCAGAACACGTACAAGCGGATCTCCTCGACGCACATCCCACACGCGTACCTACATAGTTTGGATAAGATGGTTAATACCAGAGTGAACCAGGGTTGCCATCTATTTTGAGTACCATCTCGTCTTGGCCCCCCGTCAGGAGTAATCCACCACTTGTCCAGTAAGCACAGGTGACGCCGTCACCAGAGTTGCCGCGCGGAGGAGCTAGCATTCGCTGATTAACGTTGGCTAAACCGGACCGTAAAGAGGACAAGCATACCATGGTGTTCCAAACGCAAAGGGCTATACAAGAGGGGCTTTTTGGCGTGTCGTCGGTCAAAGACTATAGTGTGGGGTTTGCGGTTTGTCCCATCGGGATCGCTACAGGAGAAGACATAATGTTCGCAGGGACTGATCAACGATACATCCGTAGCAAAGTGAGTGTCTCTTTCTAAAATCCTTGAAGATGCGAAATGGACAACCAACATACCTGAACCCAACAACATTGTGATCAGTTTGATCCGTGTTAAAAGTGAGAACTGAACTCAGTCCCCCAGATGCCTGACCCACGTTACGCAGATCGAACAAACGGAGGATCCCGTCGCCCTGATCTTGAAAATCGGCTTCTTCCTCCCCTGGTAATGGCGCATTGCCTGTTGTCCCTACTAGCAGCGAGCGACCTGCAAATATAACGTACTCCATTGGACAAAATATCGGTCCAAGATGCGCTTGACTGGATCCGTACCCAACGGCGAAACACGCAGCGTTGCTACCGCGTTCTCGCCAATGTCAAATCTGCCGATCAGAGAACCGACTTCGTAGTCATAGACTTTGATCTAGACGCGCGACGTGAGTAAGAGAGACTCGAAACCCTCCGCACGTGCGAGACATGCTACAAACCTGGCCTGTTCCTCGACCTCCTCGAAATCTTTCAAATCCTCCAATGATATATTTCTCAGAAGCGTCATGCCCAAATGCCACATCAGTAGCGACACGAAAGACGTCACCAGACCTGATAAAAGAAAGCAAAATTTATGAGCAAGAATAGCTTCTAAATCCAAGATTGGCAGGCCGACGTTCCACATACTCCTCTACCTCGCCGAGATCTGGACTCATGTCATGATATCCCCACGTCACGTCACCTCCCGTAGGTTTGGCCCACACGCTAAAGACCCTAATAGATCCATCATATCCCGCGCCGGCAATCACGCAATCTGACGTGGATGGCTTCACTGTAAGTTTTTGCATTCCCATGTTGCGGTACCGTGGTGAGCCTGAAAGAGGAGACGGTGAACTTGACATTTAATCTTATAGGCTACGAGACCAAAACTTACGGTCCCTCCATCTACCCTTTGACTTTATTTCCATTTCCTGAAACAGCGTGCCATCCTGCGATTGCCACGCTTTGACAACGGGGTCTCGGGCAGCTGCAGTAAAGAGAAATGCACCGTCGGGCGCAAAGGTCAAGTCCATAACATTTGAGGATAGGACTATAAAAATGTGAATGCAATTCATGTCAGGTATAAGGACAAGCGAAAGATACAGTCACAAATTGAATTTACCTTGACCATCTTGACCTGTCCATGTGTGCGATCTAACTACATCGGCTTCATCGGCTTCCCCGACAGCCCGGAGCAACTCTACAATAAAAGATCCCGTCTTTATAAGCTCATGTAGCGCACATAAGGAAATGAACGGAATCTTACCGGGATTCGAGTCTTCCCACCCTGCGCATTCGACATCCCACATGATTACGGTTCCTGGCTTATTGTACTGTGTGGATTGATCTGAGAAATGTGACGATGCGAGCACTAAGCGATGCTCAATCCGCTCGCCATCAATATCGAAGGGAACTCTGGCAAATTGCAACGCGGATGTATGTCCACTACCAAGCTGATGGGATGCAGCCTGGCGGAAACGATGGATGCTGCGCGCTGCCATCAGCTACAATTAGTAAGTACAATTAGCAAAGATTTTGTCTCAATCAAGTGTCTATATCATATGCTTAGATTTACCGTGACGATACCTGAGCTACCAGGACCAAGACTGCCAGATTCCCTTGACTCAAGAATGCGGCTCAGCCCTCGTTTTGGCCCCTTGGGTGCAATCTTTTGGCCCTTGACTTCGTACACGAAGCCTCGCGTATCGAGAATGCTTTTTATCTCATCCGTATTTAAACCCTTGCCTGTTTTGTTTTCCGCCAGGAGTGACCCAGGAGAATCCAAAAGGCCAAGATTTGTGTGATAATATGCGCGCTCTAAATAGGCAACCCTTGCTTATCAACATAAGTGCTAAACGTTGCAAACCAAGCAGACACGCACTTGCAGCAAAAAAATATTCTCGTTCGACATGCTTGGTATGAGCTGCCTTCGATCCTGCCACGATGTGCTTCCCGATAGATCGCTGCTGTTGGTCCTTTTGTCTCCACATTGCATCCCATATTCCCCATTTCTTGGGTTGGGCATAAGCAAATGCACCATATATGGCAGGAGCCAGATGTCGAAGCCCATCTTTTGGGGTTGGTTCGGAAGATGCGTCCAAAGCAGGATCTTCATCGGCAGTAGCGCCTCCCGCGCCCGTGCTCCGCCGCCGCGCGGACGCTCTGGTGACTCGCCGTTCGGAATTAGCGTCGACGTGTGCACTCTTCTTGACCTGCTTCCGATAGGGCACCCATAGATCGATCATTACTTGTACCCGTTTCTTACGTTTTCCTTGTGGATCGGGTGTCGGCGATGGTTGATAGGTGGTAGCACCAACATTTGCTTTGCGCATCTTTGGGGGTCCGTGGTTTTCAGGAGATTGCGCGTGAGGTCGAACTGCATCGTCTAATTCCCACTCGTTGTTGTTGCAAGATCCACAAGCAATATGCATCAATGTCGTATCGGTATACTGTGGTGCCAGAGAGCCAGAAGGGGACAACTGATCATTGCCAAACTTTAGTTGGTCGCTGATATTGCTGGCTCCGATAGGACTTTGATGCATAGATTCAAAACTATTTCCCGTTGCCTGGCTATTGGTGGTACTTGCAGGACTGGAGCTTCTCGCATCTCTCAGCAAACCTTGTAGCCGTTTTACTCGCTTTAGTATTGGACAATCCAATTGTTCCACTGCGCTTTCACCACTACTATCAGAGCTCCCCTGCATTTGAGATGCTGACCGCTTTGCTCTGGTGGATCGACGAGGAGCATTGACTATGGTCCCAACAACATCGCGCTTGTCACGTAGGCATGAGCCCTGTACCTGGTCTTTGCTTTCCGGGTTGAAAACATTGCCACTAGGCAATCGCCGGCCAATTTCCATATGCCCAAACAGACAGCAAATCTACGCGAACGAAATAGGATTGAGGAAATAGCGTGTGGAACGCGGTTTTGCTGGTAGAAATAAGCATCAGTCCCAGTTCAAACTAGCCATTATGGGCATATTCATGAATGTATTCACTGTACCCAATATCTGCGAAATAGAGATATGCTCTTCACTCTTGCTGTTCATTTGTTCTAATTAAACTTACCACTCCTACACTGTCTAATCACTCACCCTTGTATGTAGTTTTAATGCACTAATTCAATTAAATCCACGCAGTCACTGCCCACATTTTATCAGTCACGTTAGCTGCACGGTTGGAATCGCAGTTGCAGTGTGCAAATGTAGGATGGGTAGTGTACGCGATCAGGTGCCTCAGAGTGCTCTCTTGATTGCGTCCGTCCCTTTACATTTAGCTCCAGTTGCATTGCAAGGAAAATACGCTATGAACTTAACAGAATCTTACTATATCACTGTATTGGTACATACAGTGCAGCTCTGCTATACTATTATGGCTGAGTCTGAAAGTGGGAAGATGATGACAGATTTTACAACTCGTATCAATGTATTCACCAGACAAACGGTTTGAATTGAAATATATGTGCATGGGATGAAATGGGTTGCATATGAAGTGCTGATCTTTGTACGGGGAATACGTCAATACGAGTAGTATTGTGATCCATAGCTGCTGGAGCTGCAGTACCAACTGGTTCTCCTTGCAAGCAAGATGATTAAAAAGCAAAACGTGCGATAGTCACGGTAATTATCAAGAATTACATTTTTTGAAAGTGCACTCTTGTAACCCTGCAGGCATCAATGCCAAATGAAAACATGTTCTCCCCAATTAGCCAAGGTTTTTCATTCTCAGTTCGGTGCATGCTCCACTTTTGAGACCTTTTGATTCAATGGAGTGACTTTCTCAAGAGATCTCATTCTCGGTGGTGAACAGTGCATATGCCAAAAGAAATATATTTGAGTGCCAACACAACCAACTACGGACCGTGGGAAATCTAATAGTGAAGCCTATCCTACATAAAAACGCACGCAATACGGCCTTGTGCAGGTGAGGAATAGTGCTACCAATGTCCACTGATGACCCATTAATAGGATGCCCGAAACCAGCGCCAACGAACGTTAACGTGCGCATGACGGTCTAGTGACTTGATGTGATCCAATAAAATCAGCAAAGGAGCCCATACAGGTGTGCGGCAGATCTTTGAATAAGGAAAGGACAAAAGCATCGTTAGCAATCAGTTGATGCATAAAGAGTTGAAAAAGCTCATGCTACAAAGGTCACTTCAGAAACCACGGGGGGCGTGGGGGGCGGGGGGGGGGTCGATATAATCATGATATCAGGGAGAAATGTGGTTCATCCTCTGTGACCTTCCATCAAGCATCTCTGGCTGTAGCTACGTACCGGATGGCTGAGAAATATCACTCAACCCACGTTCCGCCTCGAAGATGATGGAGGGGGAGGGGGGAAGCAATTGTGGGAAACTGAGCTTTGGAAGAAAGGGGCAAGCCCGTACAGGTGCGCGGCAGATATGTGAACAAGGAAAAGACAAAAGCATCGTTAGCAATCAGTTGACGCATAAGTAAAAAAAGCCCATGCTACAAAAGTCACATCAGACCACTGGGGGAGGAATACCGACATAATCATGATATCAAAGGCAGGATTGTAACATCCTTTGTGACCTTCCATCAAGCATCTCTCGTTGTAGCTACGTACCGGACAGTTGAAAATGTTGCCCCAACCCACGTTCCGCCTCGAAGATGATGTGTGGGAACCCTGCGCTGTGGAAGGAAACCGTCTTTATAAAGGGCTGGTCGCTACGGGAACACTAATGAGTCAGCTGACAAACGGCGTGGATGCCTACAGATGGACATCAACTGCAAACAAGTGCCTATCTATTAGGCAAAAACTCTTCCATCTACGCTGAAGTTGAACCAGACATTGTTTATAATATGGTGTCAGACAAGTCAGCAACATCATGTTATTAACGATACAAGCATATCTGATGGTTGGGAATTGCGATGCTTTTTATTCTGTGTATTTGTAGAGCATGGTTAAAACTAGTCTACAAGGAGCGTGGGAAAAACTTAAGAGGAAACCGGTTATTGATTATTAAATCTGATCGGGAGGAGGCGACGCGTTGACTTATGAGATATATGAGATCATGTGAGATCACGCGACCCGGAGATCTGCCGGCCTGCTGCCAATGGGCATGACACTAGCACTTGTTTATTGCCCTGTCGTTTCCTGTCTTTGTTTGGTTGCAGCCATGGCGCAAATTGCTGGTGAACAGACCTTTTTGGACCTTTTAGCAGAACTGGAAAAGCAACCTCCAGGACCAGGTATGATCTGCATGGAATCGTGGAATGGCTCCATGATGGAGATGGAATCGTATAAACTTACAGTCGATTTGTAGCACCTGCCGTAGAAAACCGAATACCGTTTGATTTTCTTGAGCTTGGACGCTCAGGGGATGTTGCCATTATACCGAATGAGGAAAGGCACAAGCAGTTGGGTGTGCCACACGAGAGGACGACTGTATGATGCAAGCGTTGTTCGTTGATAGTCGCAAACAATTCATTTGTCAATGCTTAATTGTAGCTTCCACTGGGTCTCGGCCCTTTCGATGCGGAGACGGCTGATGATATCAAAATCGACCTTGCGCAAAAATATCTTATGCCAAAACCAACTCTGGACGATGACATGTTAGATAGAGCTCAACGGTACGCATAATACTTTGGATCCAATGCTACCTTGTCATGCATGGCTGTGGAGAATATCTGTCGATTTCCCGCCGGCAAGGGTGAGCCGTCCCTGGATGAATTCAGCCGTGGGTAACCCGTGCGGGAGGCTCTAGCGTGACTGGATCGTAATCTAGACACCTGTACTTGACTCCCAATTGACTCTCGTTCAGTTTCGTGGACCGGGAGCCCGACTGGTTGAGCCTACTTCATGTCGAGCCTTCAAAGCGGCGGACGGACTTGAAGATCAAACGCGATGTTGTTACAGGGGAATTGGACTTTTGGAACTGGGACGAGGTAGGATTCCCTTCTTTTTGCTTGCCGTTAGATAGGTATATAGTTCGGCTGGCGAGATGCGCTGGGAAAGGTGCGTCACATATGCGATACATGTGTGTCAGATGACGTATTGCTGTTATGATCTAAATTAGTTGCTCTGATTGACGATTTGTGAGAGATATCTATCAAAATATACACCACTTGTTTCGAATGGGTTATGGAATACATTCTGATTTGGTTTTCGTTTCTTCTTTGCGTGCAGGTCATTCTCCCTGACCATGCACTTACAGCAAAGAACTCCACTTCAGTTCACCGCGAACCGGCGGGAATCTCGGATTTTGTTAGAGGACATCCAACGAATTTACCCTTTGCCCCAGGTCCGCTGATTTTGGTCTTTCCTTGAACCTGGTGTGCCTTTCTCACTGCCACTTTTGCAGGTGGGCTGGAAGCAGTGACACTGGTCGAAGATGAGCCCCTGGAAGAGCTGGAAAAGCAATTGGAAGAATTATTAAAGTTTGACGAAGGTGAGCTGCTCGGAATGCTGAATTGCTGTATCATCCTCGTGACCATGATCACCCTCTTTTCCTGCTAGATGACCTCCTCATGATACCCCCTGGATTCGACCGTGGCCTAATATTAATTGGTACTGTTTGGCCAGCATTCCAGTCTTGGTCAGACTCATGTTGACCAATCACTGCTATTGCCAGACCAAGCTCCAACGATTGCAGCGCCCAGAAAGACGATGCTCAACATTCAAGAAATTCTGACGGGTGGAGACGATTTGGCATTCGAGTTTCTGAAGGAAGAAGGAGTGGATATGCCTACCGACCCGGTGCGTAATCCACTATGATGATGAAGAATTAGGCCCTAAACTTCTTACCATGACACCTTATGCCGGCTGAATTGACAGGAAGCGATACCTCAACAGGAGGAGAAGATCTCACTCTCACCGGAGGAAGGAAACGAAGTAGACGAACTCCTTCCGGATAAGGTACGAATAATGTGGACTTTGTCCAGTTTGATTAGGGGACATTTTGCTTACTTTACTCAGCCGGAAGGTCTACCTCTTCCTCCACCGAGACCTAAGGCTATTACACACAAAGAATGGGCGCATGTTGTGGATATCAATAACGACTTTCCAGACTTTTACGACCTCGTGCCGGAACTTGCGCATGAGGTAACATTAGAGTTCCGATATTTTCATGTTTCGGTTCGCTAATCCTATTAATCATCTGCCTTCAGTTTCCATTTGAACTCGACGTTTTCCAGAAACAAGCAGTTTACCATCTTGAAAATGGTGATTCAGTGTTCGTTGCTGCGCACACTTCCGCTGGAAAAACGGTGGTGGCCGAGTATGCGATTGCGTTGGCCCAAAAACATATGACTCGGTATGTCCTTTAGACGCTACATTGTTATGCCGTTTGCGTTACGGTCGGACACATTGTAACAACCGGATATCATTAGTGCAATTTACACATCGCCCATCAAAGCCTTGAGTAATCAAAAGTTTCGCGACTTCCGCACCACGTTCGAGGACGTGGGAATCCTCACAGGCGATGTGCAAATCAAACCTGAAGCTAGTTGCCTTGTCATGACAACAGAGATTCTGAGAAGTATGTTGTATCGGGGTGCCGATCTGATTAGGGATGTGGAATTTGTCATTTTTGATGAGGTCCACTATGTGAATGATATTGAGGTAACGAGTTCGCGAGATTCTCTGCTTAAGCACATTGTGGGCTTATGGATAAAAAATCCTTTTAGCGGGGTGTCGTATGGGAAGAGGTCATCATCATGCTACCCGCGCACGTCAATCTCATCCTATTGTCTGCAACTGTACCAAATACCAGAGAATTTGCGGACTGGGTTGGGTAAAGATCACAGTCATACGACGTGATGGTTTCATACAGCTCTTGACTCTTTCTCTTTCTGGCAGGCGAACAAAGAAGAAGGATATTTATGTGATATCCACCGCGAAGCGGCCTGTTCCACTTGAACATTTCTTATACGTACCGCCCTCAGATAAAGATTTACATAGGATCGTCGATGCTCAAAAGAAGTTCTACGTCAACGGGTAAGTGTCGTAGGCCTATACTTCGGCAACGTATTCGTAGAATATGATGTATGATGTTCTTGTCATCCTTACAGGTGGAAGACGGCTCAGGATGCTTTAACGGGACCGAAGAAGGAAGTGCCCAGAGTGGCTCCTGGTGGTGCTGCACCCCGTGGTGGTCGAGGAGGAGGAGGTCGAGGAGGTGCTCGGGGAGCTCACAGAGGCGGAGGCGGAGCTAATTTTGTAAGCGTAGGAGGTGGACGTGGAGGAGGACCAAATGCTAGGGGGTCGGGACAGACGGTAGGTACCAATGAAACTGCATCCTTGACGCAGTCCGAAGCTAATGTCACTGGTTATTAGGATCGCAACATGTACGTCCACATGCTCGGACTCCTTAAAAAAAAGCAACTTCTTCCCGTGATTATCTTCACGTTCTCCAAGAAGAGATGCGAAGAATACGCCAATGGGCTTGTCAATGTCGACTTTACGAGCGGTGCTGCGGAGAAGAGTGAGGTGCATGTTTTTATTGAAAAGTGCGTGTCAAGGCTGAAGGGTACGCAGGTGAACAACTCTCTGTGTGGGCGCAGGAACCTTCGCTCATAATTTCCTCCGACCTGATCAGGAACCGATAAAGAGTTGCCGCAGATCTTGCGGATGCGAGACCTGCTGAGTCGCGGGATTGCGGTACACCATGGCGGCTTGTTACCCATTGTGAAGGAGGTATATCCTTTTTTTGCCAGGTGCAGCCAGGTGTTCCACTATATCAATTACATCTTGGTGTGTAGATGGTGGAGATCCTCTTCACTCGTGGGCTGGTGAAATGCCTGTTTGCTACAGAAACCTTTGCGATGGGCGTCAATGCTCCAGCTCGTTGTGTTGTCTTCTCTTCGATTAGAAAACACGACGGCCGGTCGTTCCGTGACCTGTTATCTGGTAGGATCGATGTGATTTGCTACCGGTTTGGTTCATCGTGTTGCTTATCAAGAACTTTATGGTAGGTGAGTATACACAAATGTCTGGCAGAGCTGGGCGACGTGGACTGGATGATACTGGAGTCGTGATTGTGGCCTGTAACGATGAAGTCCCTGATGTAAGTATGGATCGATTGAAAGACGTTACAGAAATATGTAATATTTGTTCCGTGCACTCCAGACTACGACCCTCCAGAAGATGCTTCTTGGTCCCCCCACGAAATTGGAGTCACAGTTCCGCTTAACTTATAACATGATCTTGAACCTCCTCCGTGTGGAAGCGCTCAAAGTGGAGGAAATGATTAAGCGCAGTTTCTCCGAAAACGTTGCGCAAAAGCTGCTACCGGAACAACAGAAACTGCATGCTGAGGTTGGCTCCTGGATGCGTTGCGTATTGCTTGATGTTTGCTGCGTTTACAAAGGGTCTTTGTAGACGACCCAAGCGCTTTCGACGCTTGACAGACTCTCCTGCACGATTTGCGGACATGATATCTACCAATACTACGATCTGTCAAGTCGGATAGTGCTGCTTCAGCACGAGCTCCGTGAGAGGATCATTAAAACTCCAGTTGGCGCAAAGGCGCTAGCCGTTGGCCGAGTTGTTGTCGTCAACAGCAGTGTGAGTCTCAATCTATGACGTAGTTCATGATACTCAAAGGTCTTATTCTTTACTCAGTTTTACAGGAATGCTGTCGCTGTGATTCTTGGTACGGGAGCAGCTCTTGGGGGAGGAAGATCATTGCCGACGATGGGCACTCGTGGCGTAGACTCAGATAGGAGCTATGCGGTTCTCATTTTGACCGTGGCGCGAGAGGAGCATCCCGTTTCCACTTTCAAAGGTATCGACGTCGTTTTGACCTAAATGGTTCAACTCAGTTTAATGTTCTGGTGTATCTCCATTTGTCTAGATATGGCGCCCTTGCCAGTGACACGTGTATCTGTTCCCCCAATCGCAAGAATCGACCAGGTGGTTACCACCGTGCCCTATACAGATATTGCCGTCATTACAAAGTTGCAGATAAAGGTGAGACAAGTTTAGTCACTTGGTAGATGTTCACGTCGAATAATTCCGTCATTAAGGTGGACGCGGACATCATCTTGAAAAGACGGGACCGGGATGAAATGTCCAGATCTGGTCAGCAGCTTCTCCGGTTGGCTGAAGAGATGAACGAGGGTGGTAAGTGGTCGCAAACGTTCCATTTCGCAAAAGATAGGTTACTCAACACACTCTTTAAAGTGGAGATCCCGGAGCACGACTGGAGCAAGATGCGGGACCTCGACTTTCAAGAACGATATCGAGAGAAGGAGTCTCTAATGAGACAGCTGGACTCCTTCCAGTGCGTGCGATGTCCTGATTTAATCGAACACGTGCGTGCTGAATGAGAAACACCAAAGGAGCTTGAAGTTTAATTCTGTTTGTCAATTCCACTCTATAGTACGCTCAAGTTCACAATGAGCGGCTATTACAACAGCAAGTTGCAGAACTCGCGCACTCAATTTCCGACCAGAATCTTGAATTACTTCCAGATTATCATCAACGAGTTGATGTCCTCAAGGTTTTGCGGTTTGTGGACGAGAACGGGACTGTGACGATCAAAGGACGCGTAGCCTGCGAGGTTTGCACCTTGTGTGTTCGGAATGACATGATAAGTACTAATGCTATAATACCATAACTAGATAAACACCGCAGACGAGCTCATTTTAACAGAGTTGATTCTGGACAACGTGCTTGCTGAATACGAACCTGCTGAGATTGTTGCGCTATTGAGTTGCTTTGTCTTCCAGGAGAAGACCCAGAGTGAGCCAGCTCTGACTCCAAGATTGGAAACGGTGCGGTGTAAACCTGTGCTTCCACTGCCGTCGATGAGAGGACTAATATACATGAACAACAATAGGGAGTCAAAACCATCATTGAAATTGGCACCCGAGTCGCGGAAGTGCAACGTAATTGCGGACTAGATGTGCGCTTGGAAGATGTGATGGCGGGTCTGAAATTTGGTCTGGTGGAGGTCGTCTACGAATGGGCACGTGGATTACCTTTCAAACATATCACAGACTTGACAGACGTGCTGGAAGGTATATGTTGACAAGATTGTTTCCACAAGGGATTGTGTTAGTTGATGCCCTGCTTCTCCTTTCCAGGTTCCATCGTCCGCACGATCGTACGGTTGGAGGAAACTTGCCGTGAAGTGCAAGGGACAGCTCGCCTCATTGGCGATGCTAGTTTGTACAAAAAAATGGAAGAGGCTAGGGAGAGCATTAAGCGAGATATTGTGTTTGCGGCTAGTTTATACTTTTAAATCATGATCAAGAATAGGTGTCATTTACATATATTCATGGAGACTGTCTAATTTACATTCCAAACATTCCCACGCTCCGCATTGTGTCAGGGCTATCCTTAGGTTTCTAATGTGTGATCTGCCCTGAAAGCCTTGCTCACCCCTAGTAAACCTGGCGGATCCCCCATAAACAAGGATATGACCGATGACTATCGCCGAAAGCCCCACATAAAAAGTACTGACAGCACACATTGGTGCCCCGATCATGGTGACAGCACATTGCGAATGTCTTGTTGTTGACTGTCATTTAGGTCCATCAAAGTTGGCCAGTGTTTTTGGTCGTTCCTCCTGTCGTTCCATCATGGGGAGCGGAAAAATCTTCGCATCAAGTTGATGGTCACTGTACAAAAGCACCATGAGCAGCGAGCTTAAAGAGGAAGCTCTACAATAAAGTATATGATTTCAACGTATGCATACCATATCGCCCCAGCATTTTCGCTAGCATAGGGATCAAGACAGGAACCATGAGGATGAGCAACTTGGTCGAGTCCAACTCAGTTTCGGCCACGTCATCATCTGACTCGGAGCCTTCCGTCCATTCCGATTCCTCTTTGGCAGAGTGTGCTACGTGTTGAGCTGCAGCTAGTCGTTGACTTAAAGTGTCCAGAATCCCCGGGGACGTTGACATGGCAGCTGTCGAGAAAGCATTCCCCCCGTTTGGCCGTGTGCTTTGGGCCGGAGAGGACTTGTCAAGTTCCTAATCATACATGACTGTGCCACAAGACCACAATATGCGACAGCTGGCGAAGGTTTTGGCCCGCAGAGCTCTGAAAAGGTTTCTTCCCCCCCACCAACGCTGTCGATTTTCTTGTTGATTTTACTTCCAATACTCCCTTGCGTCTTCTTGGATGTTTGAGACGTGCTGATAGTGAAGAGTGGTGCTGCAACGCATTTGCTTTTTTTACAAGAAGAGATACTTTGTGAATTTTCTGTGACCTTGGAGTTGCTGCGTAAGAGTGTACGAGACTGGCATTCTAGCAGTTTACCCAAGGTGAGATATTGCCTTTTGAAGGAAAGAGTTTGAATTATATTGGTGCAGAGCAACCAGAAGCATATGGAAACTCTCTTTGGGACTTTGTTTTCATTCGCGGCACGGATCTAGATATTCCCTGTCCTTACCATTCGTCTCGTTACACGCTGTTACCAGATTGCAAAAGTTTTGGCCTTGGTCTGGGCTAGGATACTTGTATCTCAACATCGGAACTTCTGACTGTGAGTAAACTGTAATGTTTGGGCGGTAAAAAGAGTTGCACTTTGGCGGGAGCATTCTTGCGTCCCCGAAGCCCCGCGTGCCCAATTCTGTTTGTGTTTGTACCAGCTGTCAGATCGCAGACGAAGAAAGGCATTATTGCTGTAGCGGCACATACTATCGTGAAGCAATTCTTTTTTTCTAAACTGGTCTATCATCTACTGCGCAGCATCCGTCTTTTGCGGTGGCCGTCGGCGTATGCTCGTATTGAACACATCGCGGGCGACGTCGTGTATCGGTTCCTGTTTCGAGGGCGCAGGGCCACACGAGGAACCTAGATCTTCCCTGTAGGGGAGTTCAACGATGGGACAAGCCCAGAACAAGGAGTCATTAGAGACAGAGACAAACAGCGAGGCGCAGCACAGCATCTACGACAGCGAGACCACAGAGGATTACTCCAGTTTTAAATCAGAGGAACCTTGGTCATCGCCTCCGAAGCGTCGTCGATCTAGAAGCCGGAATACCACGCAGCCTTCGTACACGAAGCCGTTGTCACCTGGCACCCCTTCCACTCCGCTTATCAACCTTGATATAGCCCCCGTAGAGCATACTACTAGTTTTACGGTGAGGAAGCGGTGCCACATGGCTGAATAGATTGGTCATACCATGCTGAAGTCTCATTACTTTGCTCTTTGAAAGAACGCAGGAAAGTCACTTTTTTCACCCGTCAGCGAGGGATCGCTAGCCCGAAGTAGCCCCGGTTCTCCACACGGGCTAGGATTATTCAGTCTACCATCCCATCAGCGGACGAAGCGAGCGGGCTCATTTAGCACGGATATTCCCCTACACGGAGACGGAAAGCATAAGCCGTCCCTTGTTCACTGGACCCACGTTCCTACCGTCGCATCTTCTGTTGTGGGAAACGCTATTGTGGACAAGATAGAGGAGCCGACCCCGGTTGGACAAATACCGAATCTGGTAGCGCGGATGTCTTTTGAGGGACAGCTTCCCGCACCACCAGTCGACGCTGTGCCAGGCGCTGGTAAGTCACAAACGGTCGATGACATTGCGCGCTGCATAGTTCTCACGCACGCTATTCAAATGAATAGCTGAACCAGGATCACCCGCGGATCCAATACAGAAGGGAGCTGGGGGAATGGTGACTGACAGTTCTTCTGTTATGATAGATCCAGGCGCTAGTGGGGTGAAAGGAACGGACTCTAGCCTCTCCATGCAAATCAACTGCAATTTTGTGTCAACAGCAGGGCCAGCCACTAGCGAAAGTACGCAATCGATGTCCAAGCCCGGCTTTGCGATATATCGAGCCGCACAGAACGGCCTTCTGCAACCACAGCCTCCACATTTCCATGAAATGACGGATGCCCAAGACCGTGTAGTTCAGCATTCATGTTCGGGGTGTGCATGGTGGAGTCCGGCGCCGATGGAGCAAACAGGTTCCCTCATGGCGCCCTTTGGAAATATGAATCAACAAAAGCAGTGGACCGGATCAGAGATGAAGGAACAGCTGACAGCTCGAATGGGGCCAAGCGGAACAGAAGACGCTTCCAACGTGGATATTAGGAAGCATGCACCGTCTGCGTTTTTCTCTAGTACCATTCCTAGCACGGCATGGACTGGTAATTTCTATCAAGTTGCGTCGGCGAACGGGGTATTGGAGTCGGGTGCAGAGGGCCAGGAACTGTCTGGTCAGACGTTTCCTACAGGAGCGCTGCCATTCTTTTCAACATTGGTAATGGATGGTTCCATGCAACCGAAAGGTGACTCCGACGAGCTTTCGGCCCAAGCCTTCACCTCGGGCGCAACTATGCCATTCTTTTCCGCAACGTTTGGTAGGAATGAATGCTTATCCGTTTTGTCTTCCAAGGATGGACATGCTCACAGTAGAAACTTTTAGGTCCCACTGCTATGAAATCTTTTCCCACTGTAACAACGCCGCCAGCGACGGGTATGGCCATCCCAACAGCGTTACCGCCTAGCCCAGGCTACCCCCTTCCTGGACGAGGAGGAGTTGTGCCAGCCTCGAGTATCTCAAACGCGTCCCCCACAAACTCTAATCCCTTTTTCCCACCCGCTCCTGTGACTCCACCCCGCGGCGGTATGCCTTCTGCCTTTGATTTGGCAAACTCTCCGCTCAGCCCAGGGTCGGCCAGCGGGTCGCTGTACCCAGGGATCCCCGGGGTATTCCATAAGCCGATCAAGCCTCTGCCAAAGAAAAAGCTTCGACCTCCAGCATACCCGTCCGGATCCTCACCTGGCCGAACGTCAACGATTACTTCTCAGTATGTCCCGCCTCCGACATTGACTTGGACGGGATTGGTCGGCCAGCAGGGGCTCATGGGTGATAGCAGCTCAGAGGATGAAAGTCTTCGAAACAGTACCAACAGGACTAGCGAAGGAGTAAAGAACAAGAAACGGGCATTACCGGCTTCGTTGATGGGGAATGGAAATGGCGAAAATGAGGTTGTTAGTGCTGCAACGGTTTCAAATGGGTTTGGACGAAGTGGCTTTGATGGAGGGTTTAGATCTGTGGTAGCCAGTAATGGTTTAGGCGTTGGGATAGAGACTGGTGGGGTGAATGGTCGAGTCAAATTTTCGATTCCTGGAGTTGATGACGACGATCTTCCCCCGAGACCCAAGATGGTGGTCTCCCCCACAGATATGAAATTTGAATTTGGGCAAACGGGAACGGGGGGGACATCAGCGTCTTCAACCAAGCCGTCTCCAAGTGATATCTCTAACGCAAATGCCACGGCTGCAACGCAGGCGGAGGGAGGCTCCCCCACTGCAGTGGGTCCCAAACCTACGCCTGCACCCGCACAACCTCTCACCCCAGCCAACCCACCCAACGACGAGCTCGAAAAGGAAGAAGCCGACATTGATTATTCGGATATACAAGAGATTACAGATTTACCTGATCTACTGGACGACGCGGAGTTGGAAAAAGTCTTGGCTATCGAGACAGCGCATGCCAAAGTGGTTCCCACTGTCGCGCCACCCGCAACCAAAGCCAAAAAGAAAAAGAAAAAGAAAGGGGGCGGTAACGCTGCCCAACAGCAGCAGCAGCAGCAGCAACAACAACAACAGCAGCAGCCGCAAGCCACGACGTCTGGTACACCCGCTGCTCCAACTGTGGGCACGACCGACAACCCCCGCGACAAACCCCCACCTCTTCCCTCCGACACCTCCTCCGACGACAAGGACACGAACGAAACCATCCTCTCCACCTTTTCGAAACCGCTCATACCCTACCGGTACCGTCGCGCCCGGTACACGAACGCCATCCGTCAAATGGATAAACCCGGGGAGTGGGTCTGTTTTTTTTGCGAGTATGAGCAGGCTTTTGGGGGGACCTTTTGGAGGAGGGGGGGTGGAGTGAGGAAGAAGAAGGAGAAGGAGGATAAGGTGGATGTCAAGGGGTAGAAATTTGTTATTAGTTGGTCAAAGAATCAAAGAGATGGGTTGTTGATGATTGCTGATGATGCTGCATTTCGAGCATCAACTTGCTGCCTTGACCTGTAGCATTTCCTTTTTTCTATTGCAGATTGGCCTCCATGGGTAGTTTTGGTAAAAAAGAAAAATGTATTATATGACAATCCTTTTACAAAATGTCTGCATTCCCTAGATACAATAACCATCACGTATCACCCACCATCTTCATCTCCTCGTGCGCCTCCATAATCTCATTCTGCCCCCTCCTCCTCATCCAAACTCTCCATAAAAACTTGTACCCCTCCGCCAACGCAATATACACCAAGCAAGCCACAATAACCATCCCCCATTCCCATCCTATACCTTCGTGCCGAAACACGTATTGCGTGCCAGGGATATACAGCGCAGGCACGACAATGATCATACCGAATAGACAGCAGTATGCTAGGGCTTTGTTGGATTTCCATCCGCGGAATGTGCTCTGTGTGCGGTGCCTGCACACGTAGGCGTGGATAAGGATGGTCCAAGTGAGAGTGACAAAGGCTGTTGCACGCGCCCGGTAGACATCTCTACATTCTGCAACCGTCTCATCGTCATCATGGTATAAATTGCATCCGTGGCCTAACCCACCTCCGAATGCGTAAATCCGGAGGATAAAGACGGCGAGGGTGAGGGATCCCATTGTGAGGCCGTAGTAAGTTATATCGAGTATCATGTTGCGTGAAAAAAGGGTTGGTGTGTAGGTGTGGGACATTTGGGTTGGTTGCGGGGGTTCAATGCCGAGTGCCATGGCTGGAGGTGAACTAGAAGAGGTGTTAGAGTTGGTGTGTTTTGAAGTAGGGAAAGGGAAGGAGAAGTTACCTTGTGACCATGTTGACAAAGAGGATTTGGAGAGGACTGAGTGGGTAGACGCTCGTTCCATTCCCATCGACAAACGCCAATCCGATAATCAATGCAACGATTTCCGCCACATTGGTCGTCATGAGATGCAAGACGAATTTCTGGATATTACTAAAGATTCGCCGGCCTTGCGCGATGGCTGATACGATCGTTGTGAAATTGTCGTCGGTGAGGACGATACTGGAGGCTTGTTTTGCTACGTCGCTTCCGGTGCCCATTGCGATGCCTATTGGGGCTTTTTTGAGGGATGGGGAATCTAGAAATGGTGTGTGTTAATTGACGTATTAGAGAGAGAGATGATGATGATGATGATGAACAGAAAGGAGTTTACCATTGACGCCGTCACCGGTCATGGCGGCAATTTTCTTCCGTCTGTCCAAGGCATCAATCATACGGACTTTGGTATCCGGCGTGCACCGCGCGACGACGAGAGGTAGTTCCGGTAATGCATCCACCTGGTCGCTTGTCAATGCATCCAATTCGGGGCCTGTCCATACACGTTTGGATTCCACTACGTCCATACAGACTGTGGTGTGACTGCTATTCATATCGAGGATTCCGACCTGTTCTGCGATGGCTGCAGCTGTGCGGGGGTGGTCGCCAGTTAACATCCGGACTGTGATCCCCGCGCGGTGACATGCTTGAACGGCAGAGGCTGTCTCGGGTCGCGGTGGATCGTTGATACCCACCCACCCCAACAACCTCAACTCTTTTTCCGTTTCGTCTCGAGTGGATGGTGTGGAGTCTAGACGTCGATAAGCGAGGCATAGGACGCGTAAACCTCTTGAAGCCATGTCGTTGACCTTGCCTGTGATTTCGGCACGTATGTGGTTGGTTAGGGGTGTTTCATCCCAGAGGCTTTTGCAGAGGGGTATGAGTGATTCTAACCCCCCTTTTGCGAATACGTATGCCGTACAAGTGGGTTCGTGCATGTAGACGACGGACATGCGTTTTAGGGTCGAGTCGAAAGCGTGTTCGGCGATGAGTGTCCAAGGGTGTGTGGGGGTGTGCGGTGTGCGGAGGAGGGCGGGTTTTCCGTTGGAGAGTTTGTGGGCAAAGACTTGAAGTGCGATCTTTGGAGTACGAGTGTGTGAGCATCAATAGAAGCAGGGCTTTGTGAGGGTTTTGCTTACCTCTGTGGGATCCCCGGTCCCGCTCCACATCCCTTCCTCGTCCATTTGAATCTCGCTCGTGTTGCATAAGGCTGCGCATTGGACGAATCGGGTTAAATAGTCTGGGAGCGTTTTGGTGATGTTTGGCGTATCGGCCTCGCTTTGGATGGTTCCTGTCGGGTCAAGACCGGTCCCTGTGACGGAGTAAGTTCCTTTGTGTGGGACGTAGAATTGTGTGAGGACCATTTTGCCTTGTGTGAGTGTTCCTGTCTGTTTGTGTTTTTTGCAAGGTTGGTTGGTTAACAGTGCCTTTTTATACAACGAAAAGTTCACGTTTAATACCTTGTCGGAACAAATATCTGTTGTCGACCCCAAGGCCTCCAAAGCCGCCAGCCTCCGTACAATTGCCTTTTGCTTTGCCATCCTCCTGACCCCCAAAGCCATGGTCAGCGTCACAACCGCCACCAATCCCTCTGGGATCATGGCAATAGCGACACTAATCGCATAAATGGACGCTTCCTGACTAAACACAAAGCCGTACACAGCGAATACAATGAGAGCCAGCAAAATCGCGCAAACAAACAAGGCCAACGCTAGGTGATTGAGTTTTTTTTGGAGGGGTGTGCTCGTCGGTTCGCGTGATTCCGAGAGGGATTTTGCGATGGATCCGATTTGAGTTTGCATGCCTGTTGCGACCACCACGGCTTTTGCTCTCCCTTTGACGACATTTGTACCCATGTACACCATGCACAGTCGATCACCCAATGGCGTATCCATTTCAACCTCGTCAACGGATTTGGATACCGGGAGTGATTCACCCGTCAGTAGCCCTTCCTCGACTTGAAGGTTATAGACCTCGATCAACCGTGCATCGGCTCCAACGGCGTCCCCTTGTTCCAAGAAGAGCATATCGCCTGGTACAAGATCGTCGGATGCGATGGTTTCGGTTTGGGCGTTGCGGAGGACGCGGGAGGTTGGGGATGCGGTTTTTTGGAGGGCTTCCATGGTTTTTTCTGCACGGTATTCTTGGAGGAAGCCTACGATTGTGTTGAAGAGGATGACAAAGAGGATCACGGAGGCTTCGAGCCAGTCTTGGATGGCCAGGGCGATGACCTGGCGTTTTTGTTTGGTTTTGGGAGTGGTTGTTAGATGGGTATTTAGAGTGAGGGCAAAAAAAGTGTGGCGATGAAAGGTACACTTACCATGGCAGCTACCAACACCACAGTCAACCCATTACACACTTGCCCGATCAACACCTTCCAAGCCTGTACGCCCCCTGCGCCTACCAAGACATTGGCACCACATTCTTGTCTACGTGCGGTGATTTGGGGTGTTGTTAAGCCTTGAGAGGTGACTCCTAGAGATGAGAGGGACTGGGAGGGTGTGAGGGTGTGATGAGCGTGTGGGATGAGGGAGGTTTCGGATGTGTTTGTGCGGCGCAAGTCTTTTAACATGTTTCCGTGTGGGTTCCTGTTGGGGTGGGGGGTGGGGGATGAGGTGCTTATATATCCGTTGCTGATACATTTGTAGAGTAGATAAGGATATATCGCAATTGGTTTTTTTCATGACGTTTATCGGAACTGTTAGGGTTGGGGAATTCCTACTTTGAGGTCATGTGGCTTTAGGTTTTAAGGTTTTTGCGTTTGGAATGTTCTTTTGAAACGCCACTCGTCGAATGCACGTGCCGTGATCCCCGACTGCGGGTAAATCTGAAAATGTATCGCTGTAGGTCTGGAAGTGCGCATAGGATATGTGTGTTTTGTGTGTTGGTTTGGCGTGATATGGAATGTATTGCATATGACTCTTGTTTGGCAATGTGTTTCTGCAGTACGGTGGTGGTGGTGGTCGTGGCGGTGGTCGTCGGTAATGTTGAATCGTCGTCTGTCGTAGGTTTTATATAAGGTTTGTAAAGGGAACCGGTAGGCGCAGCTGAGGGTTTTTTGTGAAAAATTGGGGGGTCATTCCGAGGAGCTTGTTGTTATCGGTGCGCGCGCGGGTATTTGAATATTTTGTCTTGTGAAGCGGTCAGTTGACATGTCCAAAGGAGAGTGGGCGATAAAGAGTTTTGTTATTTTTTTTTTAACCGTATATTTTGCAATTTATGGGATACATGTATGTGGATATCCATGCAACAAAGTGAAATGCTTTTTTTTATCTTTACCACAACCTCCACCAGTTTTTTTCCACGACCTGAACATCGAAAACACTCGTTCTGTGCTCACCTGTTCCCAACACCCGCTTCAAAACCCGACATGCCACTGATCCCACAATAGGCCGTACATATTCATACACTGATCCAAGGATTGGAATACCAGTCATGAGATCAATGATTGAAAAATCGTGTGTGTGGGATTGGATGCTTGTCGTGTATGCGAGTCTATGGGTGGATGGGAATGTGAGGGGAGGTAAGAGGGCGGGTTTGAGGTGAAGCGTTGTTGTTGTCTAATAGTAATATCGAAAGTCAATACATTGACATGCGGCGGAGGCGGGCGGGATGTAGATTGCAAAGACTATAAACACACAACACGTACATGAAAGAGAACAATGGGCACACCATTCACAACCCCCTCATAAACACCGTGAACGTCCAATTCCACACAGGTACACAATGCCGGCAAGAGGCTAAATACTTGCGCGAGACTTTTAATCCCAGAAATGTGCAAGAGGGGGGTTGTGAATGTTGTTTGAGGGTCGTAGTGAAGGAAAGCTGTGGATTGGATGGTGGGAGAGGAGGAATACAGGGATTTGAGGGTCTGGATGAGGGATGTGGGTGTGAGAGGCGTGTCGTCGTGCAGAGATGGACTGGGAGATGGGCTTTTGATGGGTCCACCGGTCCATGTCCGATGGCGTCCCCCCACTCGCAAACTCGACATGCTACGCGACATGCCATGCTTGTTTGTGGTTGCAGACAAGGTTGGAGAGGAGACTGGGGAATGCGTCAAGGCAGGCGAGACGGAGCGTACCGAGGTCTTGAAGGGAATGGATAGCGAGCAACCTGAAGCTCCATCATAGTGTGCATTCAGACGACACCCTTCAGTCCCGTATGCAGTCATGAGCGAGTAAAGTGTGTTTAGAAAGTGTGAAATCGATACAAGTTGCAGATTACGTGATTTACGCGTTGATTTGTCGAACGCGTCATATCATGTGGGATCACGTCAGTACACGGGACCGTACACGTGGTGCTTTACAAGAAACACAGTATATTTACTATACTCTGAGTATGTATATCCCTTCCTTGCGTCTTTTTACTGAAATCTTTCCTGTGGGTCCCTCTGCATCTTCAAAAGAGTCGTGGGCATGAACTCTGCCGTATCTTCCCAGGGCGAGAGACGAGAGGTGGCAATGGCCCTTCAAGTGGATCGCCCCCAGACCTTTGCGCGTTGCACCACAGCAAGGTTGCTGTCTTGCGAGCAAGCAGTCAGCCCAGCCGTGATGCATTCATGCACATCTGGACGGATGCGCAGGTCGTACTTGCAGAACAGAACAGAACCTACCGGGTACAGCGACTGGTATAAGCCAGGCCCTATCAATAGCAGATATCAGATTTCACTTCCTGCGTCTTTTGGCGAGAGGATCTCTTCACGCGGTTTTTCCCTGAGGTACTGTTGGTGATTCTCCTTCCTGGACAGGGAGGATGGTAGCTTAGAGTCATTCTCACATAATCCTTATACATAATTCCAGTGGACACTGCGTCGATATATGGGCTGTGACGGCTAGCTACCCAGCCGCACAAAGACACCGCAGTGGAAGACGTCCTTGTGGACTGGCGAAGGTGCTTTCGTACAGTTTTTTCATTCAGGGGTACAAGTCGACACAGAGTGCCGAGCTTTACGAAAGCGGCCACTGAACGCCCGCATCCCAATTGAACGCCATATATCCGATCAGACACCTGAGGCCTTAGTCGGCAAGACGCAGTCACAGGCCAGATCAAGCTCTAGCATTGCCATGCGTTGTGGGTATCGATGTATCACAAGAACACCTGCCACGATGTACCCTGCCGCTTGGTCAAATCCGCAGGGACCAGACGACCTAGTGATACAGATCCACCCACTCGGGAGTTACAACAGATGCGCGCCATGCCAGCCTACTCAGGTCTGGGACGCATTTCCTCCGTGTCGAGGTCATGGCTGTCCAGTGCAAGCAGAAGTGCTGACCAGACACAACGTTGCACTGACCAGATTTGACGAACATGTGCACGAACATGATCGCCGCTCTCTTAGATACGTCAGTCCCAACACACACGGAGCGTTGATGAGACGTCCACAGACTTCCCCCAGGTAAGCTTTACACTCAAGCTTACCTTTTGAGATTTTGGCGCGGTTGTTTAATGGGAACGGGAGTCTTGTTGCTAGGATTAAAGGAGGTTACAGATCTCAAAGACGGTATAAATGCATCTGTATATTAATTAGTACCTTCAATCTTGCCAATGATTTTCTTGCATTGTCCTGAACCACCGCATTCTTATCGTGAGTCAAGTGTTTCAGAGCTCTGCCATACTTGCTTCTGGGGGCGGTCTCCTAACTTAAAGGATGTTGTAAAGTTGTGCTATAGGAACAAGGCATGAGAAATCATATGGCTACACCTGATATTGATGTACGGTGTCACTTACGGTCTTGGCAGCTCATCATTTCTAGCGCCCGCAAGAATTCTTTTGGCGTTTTGGTTCTGAAAGGGAGGATGTTAGCATAGAGTCATCCTCACATAATCCTCATACATTGTTCAGGTGGATACTGCGTCGATATAGGGCTGCAAGGGCCAGATACCCAGCCGCACAAAGACGCTTTGTGACGACGTCCCTATGGACTGGC
>QEAR01000108.1:0-64266 GCA_006535965.1 Spizellomyces sp. 'palustris' | reverse complement strand
GGGGGGGAGAGCAAAGACCTTCTTTTATAGACCTCGAGTGTGGCAAAATGGGGTCCAGCTGAAAAAAGAAAAGAAGCTCTTCGAACAATCAAGGGTCTAACCGGAACTAGCCGGCTCTTTATATTGCTAGTGCCACTTCCTACGGCCTCCACACTATGGAAGCAGTATATTTTGGCGATAAACTGCCACACTCCGAGTACAGGGATTGCATGACTGTACCAAAAGGTTGTTGCCATGGTGCTGTAGAAGTGGACACGTGACAGCGCCAGACGAGCGGCACAGTTATATTTTAAAATGCTCTCGGCGTATCTGGTGCGATATGAAATCAATTTCTAACATCCAACTATGAGAAACTATGTAAGTTTTTGTCGTCAACGAACCTGTGCCAGTGATTGATACCGCTAAGGATGGAGCAGTAATGGCTATGTGGCATAAAGACCTGGATATATTTTTGACGCAAATAGAGTACCTAGGTCAAATAGAAAGAGATAATAGGAGGAAGATACCGCGTGAAGGAGAAAAGTATAAATTGTTGGCAGTGATAAATAGCAAATAGTTTGTAAGCATTAATTGGGATTCCATAGTTCTGCTTACAAGTTTAAATTTTGACAACTACATGATATTTTAACCTTTGAAATAAGGTTAACTAAGATTTCAGACTTCGGACTTAAGGAATACGTATTAAAACAGCATTAAATTAAGGTTAAATCGGGTTAAATTAAGTTTATATGCAGGTTTAAGTAAGGTTAAAGTATGATTTAAATTAATATGGTTGCATACACACTGCTCACTCCGAGTTTTCTTTTAACATCGAGGTCTCTCATGATCCAGTCGGCGGCCAAGTGGACCCCTATACGACTGTCTTTTACCCGTCTTGCTGCGTTTCTCCTTGTAGTCGTCGTCCGTCTCTTAATCGTACTGGAGCGATGGAAGGAGAGTCGGTCGAGTGTAAATATTCTGACGAGGTCATGGATTACACAAGCGCCAATGGACATGTTGCAGTTTTGCAGTTGCCGAATAGGATTTTTCTTTCGTAAAAGACTCATACACGACATCGCTCATCATCGAAGCCGGTTAGACAAAATCTGGACACGAGTCAAGGCTACGTACGAGTGCTGACGCGTGAGTGTCTGTATTGACCTCTGTGAAAAGCAAAGGCTATACTATTGACATACAAAAGCGGCGGCAGAACAGATGGTCATGTCTGCCATTGTTTATATCGCTCGGACTCTGGTAGTAGCTCGCCGGACGAAAAGACATTGTTTTTAACATAAAAACTAATCCCTGCCACGTGTATTATATCATAGTCATTAATGGTGTCCCTTCAATGTCTTCCCCTGACAAAGGTCCGGAGCGATTTCCAGTCCGCCAGCATATTTTCAAAGGGATCAGGCTCAGCTTGGAATTTTAATCCGTCACCAGCCACAAAGGTGGTTGCCCTTTTCTCCACATCAACCTGCAAGAAATATTCATGAAGCATCATCGTTTCAGCATGTCCATCTATCCCAGGGAAGTCGCCGTATATGGTGTCTCCCACAATGGAATGATCAATAGCTTGACAGTGCAAGCGTAACTGGTACCTTCGGCCCAAATATAGTCGAAGAATGAATTTGGCAACGGGTTTGCCTCAGTAGGTGCCATATCCCAACACGATTAGTGAGGAAATTGCTTCTTTAGAATCGGCTGGGCGTTTTTGCCAGGTAAAGAATTGAATGAGGGGAATCGAATAAGCAGCGTTCTCCGTTTTATTAGAAATGTATCCGGAGCAGGAGCTCCTTTGTCTTGTCAATGTAGCGAAAACTTTTCACTGACTGATTCTTCTTTCGTTGTTGTTTTAGGGATGTGTGGTGTTCCGAATCAACGATCTCTTTATGCACCGGGTTGTTTGTGACTGTGTTGAAAAATTCGTCGATCGTGCCCCCCATCCTAGCGCCAAAATACACTTTCAACGGTCTTCTAGCTTTGAACGCCCCGCTGATCGCACGAGCGGCCTTGTGGGCAATACCGATCCATATAAGACCACTGGTTTCGTAGTCCAGCGTATGGCAAAAACGAATTCTTCAACCTCTACATGCGCTTGTCAAATCTGGATAGTCACGCTAAAGTAAACTTTTCAGGCTGTAGCGATACTCCCCGCCCAGGCAGAGATCATAGGGCTTATTGACCACGACAACTTCACTTGACGTGTAAATGAGGGGTAATCGATAGGAGGGAGAACGTCCGTCATGATTGCGGGTGCTCTCAGAGTCGTCTTTGGTCCAGGAGGTCAGAGGTCTTTGGTTCTTTGATTCATGTTACGGGCCATGATTAAGAGGATGGGGACAAAGAATCCTGACAATAGTCTCTTTAAACGCGCCGGCTGCCCCGCCCCTGAGCGCTGGGTGTGTACTGTAGTCACAATGTTTATACTGCCCGGCCTCTATAACGTTGATCAGATGAGCCGCATGAACGCGGCTATGGAATACACAATAAAGTGGACTATTCTGCTGCCTTGCAGTAAATAATAAGTAACCACACCACACCCCACTACACTTCCTAACCTCCCCTACTGGACGGCCACATCCGTAACTTGCCCTCAATTATCCGTTCATAGCACAGTGTCGTAGATCAATCGAGTCAACATGTACATTCGATCAAGGACTGGCCGAAGCCGACAAGAGCACTACATCCCAAGGAACCTACCACACGATGGAATACTGTGCGCCTTCGACAAACCTATCACGCGTGTGGGTGCACAGGTGTTCTACAAAATAGCCCTCCGCTATAAAGCTGAACTATACAACGCCGACATATATATTACCATATAAAAGGTCCTGCACTGCCTGCCCGTCTTATGCATCATCTGATCCGCTCCACCCTTCACCGTTGTCAACTCTATAGTTGTCCGCCATGAAAGCCCAAATATCAAACTTCTCCTTTTGAGCAAGCCAATCATCATAACCATCAGTTAATTGTTTGCGAACAGCGTCTTTCCAGCCCACTCTGAGCTTACGCCACGCCAGCTTGGCCCGGCTCTCCTGACCAGCGGCTCCCTCCATCGATGCACGAAGTTGATTTTCCAACGGGTCCAACTCTTCACTTTTCGGCGATGGAGTTGCTTTCGCATCGCGGAGCATAGTTTCAAAGTAATGTGCTCGCCGCTCGGCACTCAATGACTCAGCTACAATCTCCATGGCTTGCTCCGGGGGGACCATTGAGAACAACAGCTTGCCCTTTTCAGGTTTTTGGGTTGGCGGGTGAACTTCTCTATCTGATGATGGCGTTTCAGGTGACGTAAGGGTGGCAGAACTATTGCTCTCAGGAGACTTTGCTTCCTCATTTGATGTTTGCCGCGGCTTGGATTTACTATGTTTTCTATCAATCACCGCAACGGAAGAGATCGGAAACATGCCCATCCTATGCGTGGTCTGATTGTAGCCGTGACACCAGCCATCAGTGAATGTCTTTGAAGGAAGGATATTGTGAGACACGATGAGACTGTTATTCGATTACTCTCAAAGACTATAGAGCTGAGCAACTTACCATTGAAACAGTGACCTTGTCTCCCACCGTCAATACCATGTCATCCCTTTTTCGTGGTTCAAAGGATTTGATCACCGTATAGCTCGGTAGTTCTTCCTGATCCATTAAAAACGACGGCAATTGTGCATTTTCGCCGGAACGTTGTCCTGCATCGTTCACATCGTCCTCCTCAGCCACAACTCGCACTTTATCCATAGGGAGCGTGGATGCGTCCTCGAGATGGACATAACGCTGTGATTTTGCAGCTGAAGCAACATTTCTTCTGCGCAAGAGAAGTGCCAGTCCTATGAGGACGAGGAGAAGGATGCCGCATCCCGTCGATAGTATTATTATTATTATCGTGGTTTGTTCCATCGTTGTTGCATTTGAGTTGAATCGGTTCGCCCTTTTCTCAAAGGACAACGTCTGTAGTGCTGTGCTGAAAGGCTGAGGGCCTCTTCAAACGGAAAAATATATTTCACAGCCACTTGATCTTGCTAAGCACGCGATTTCACGCGTAGACCTTACATAACAAACTTGATCAACCAGGCTTTATCCTATCCATCTGCTTACATGTGTAGATGAGCACCATGAGTTGGCTACCTCCACCGATTGGAAAGCAGTCATCTGAAGGAGGAAAGAAGAAGAAAGCCGACTTGGACTTTGATTTTGATGACGAGGATTTGGATGACTTATTGCTCAGCAGTGATGATGAAGAGAAAAAACGAAAGCCAAATAGTGTAAACGCCAACATAGACAATAAAGGTGACCTCATCGACGTTTCAATTCATTTATGGATATATATAAACTTTTTGTCGTTAGAAAATGGAGAATTCAAATCAGGGGAAACAACCCCAGTAAGGAAGGGTTTGCGTTTTGCGACATAACGGGTCATATTCAGCTGAGCATTTTGATGGCAAGGCAGCGACGTCTTCATTTCTGGCTGCGAAAAAATCGTTGCCGTCGGTATCAACGTCATTGCCGCGGCCTGCATCAAGCGCCGGTACAGGAAATCACACACGACCTTCATTTTCCATTCCTCAACCTGTTTCAATAGCCACAAATAAGCCTCTAGCGTCAACTGATGCGAATAATGTTGATGATATTCTCAAGGGATTGGAAGATATGGATGATTTGGATGCGGATTTGTTCAAAATCTCAAAGCACACTGCGGGAAATGTTCAAAAGGAACCCATGGGTGTGACAATAAACCCGGAAAATAACTCTCCCATTCCAAAAGAAGGTAGGAAATGGTTTTGCAAAGGCGTTTCCGGAAGTTTACCCAGCTCATTAGTCTTATTTCTCTCCATCTTTAGAGCCGGATTTGACTACAGGTTTCAAGCGAACAGAAACCTTGCGTGCTCCATCCAGCCAAAATGAGTCAAGTGTCGGATTTCCGCCCAGTCAAAAAGTGTTGGCCGCAGGTCTTGCGGGAGATTCCACGACATTCGTCGGTCGCCCACGGCAGCCTGCAGAGGAGAAGCCACATAACGAGCAAGCTGATCTGTCGAAAAATGCGGTGAATACCGGTGTGGCACGAAAACCACTCTTACCCTGGGAGAAGCGGGCTGCAGCAGGTGGTGCTTCAACAACAGTGACAGACACTGGTAGGAACGCTACACCAGTTATGAAAACTGCCCCTGCCGCGGTGGCAGACTTAACGTCTCTGCCAAAGCCAGCTCTAGCACCGGCGGCTAGACCCGACCCGAAATTTGATTCCAAACCTACTCCTGTAGTGAGTGCTCCTGTCTCGCGGATGAGAACACCTGAAGCAAAGGTACAGCAGAGAATTTTACTTCTCCGGAAATAGATCGATCCACATTTATTTGAGTAAATTCCAGATTCCGATATCATCTGATGGTTCAGATGATGACGTGCTTGATCTCCTCGGTCTTGAAGATGGAAGGGAAGCCCGGCGCACACGAAGCAACGCTTCAGGACAAAGTACTATGAGCGGTGGACGGCAGAGGTAGGGTATCAAATCAAATGATTGTGGGTTGCATATCGTTGACGAATGTGGTCGGAGTACAGGAGTCCTCGTCTGGCGATAGCAGAGCAGCCTCGGTATGCTTCCTGAAATATCTATTATAAAGAAGCGCAAAGTCAGCATCGAAGTAACCCATCATATGCAGTCCATTTACAGCACCGGCCACCTCACAGGGGAGCGCCTCTGCTGTAACTATTCGTCCGGCAACAGCAACCCAGCAAGGCACAGGGTCAAAACCAAAAGCGGCAGCCAGCGATGACGATGACTTTGTCCCTGCCTTTCTTTTAGAAGCATCTGGACCTCGGCGAGCAGGGCGGCCTCGTAGAGGTATGCATCAATATTCCGACAGTACTGTTGGACGGTGGCTAAACAAGCTACACTCTCACAGAGGAGCCATCCACTCCCATCATTGCAGAAGCAGGTGAGCACCTTTCACTTGAATAGTCACTGAGGGATGGCCAATGCAACTGTGCTAATTGTGGACTATCATCAGCACCCGAACCACGTCGTATCAATCTTCCGTGTGAGTACATCTTCGCAGTCCTCATCATTGATTGCAACTAATGGTCATGCCGTGTGTAGTTTTGGACGCGAAGCCAAGTATAATGAAGCAGGAGCCAAATACTGCAGCACAAGGAGCACCGGTTCCCACGCATCTACCACCAGCAACTCCATCATCTGGTATTTACAATTTTACCTTAGATGGTAACGTTTCCGGTAATCACCAATCGATTTATAGCTGCTTTGAATCCAGCGAAACAGCAGCTTGTGGATACTTCTATTCCATCCTCGACGAAGGTACCTACTAAAGTAACAGGTTCCCCTATCAGTCTACTTACGCTCAAAATAAACAGAAAACCATTCCGGCCACAACAAAGGAGCCGCGCTTGACACAAAGAAGTACTTCCAAAGAATCAAAACCATTATTACAACAGGTGATTATTCTCTTCACATACTTAAAAAACCAGGGTGCTGATCGTTTGCAAACACAGCCCGCACCATCCATTAACAAAGACAATCTCGTGCGCACCGACACCTCCCTTTCTTCCATTGCTGATCTAAGTGCAATAGATGACAAAGCCAACGACGAAGAAGAGCAGGAGGAATCCGCTCCCCTAGAAAGTGTAGAAGAAAGCGAAGTCCAGGATGTGGAGTTGAGTGAAACGGATGCAACGACGTCTGAACCCATACTGGCGAGAAAGCCAATGGCACGGACAGCGTCTACGACGTTGATCGCCCGTGAGAGAACAAAATCGAGGGGAAAGGAAGGGAGCAGATCCGCTTTGGGACAAGGTACCACTGTTGCTGCGACTGTTCTGATGCACATCTCATAACCATATCGGGATTTCCATGTGACAGAAGAAGTCAGCCAACTGAGGCAGCAATTGGCAGAAACAGAGACTCGCTTGAAGGAGGTAGAAAAGGAGCGTCAATCAGTGGAAGACGGCTTACAGACAAAGGTGATTGCCTCATTCTTGCTGTTTGCCCGTAGCACAAATCTCACGCTGAACGCTTTCCTTTAGCTTCAATCGACACAACACGAGCTCCAAGATAAGATACTCCAGTTAAAAGAGATACAGACCAAGGTTGGTTGTGGGGAGCGGCCTACCAGGTTGATATGTTATAAAATGTGCTGAAAGCAATGATAGTTTTGCGAGGAGCGGGTGACCTTGTACGATCGATGCTCTGCAGAAAAAAAGAAGATCGAAGAAGAGAATGCCGCGCTTGCATCTAGCATCAAAGAAGCACATGCGGTTGAGATTGACCGGATCAAAGCTGCGCTGAAGGAAGATGTGCGTAGCTTATTGTGACCTTCATCATTATCCCGCTGTTCTCACTTTCATGTGCAGCTGGAGAGGCGCGTGGCACTGGAGCTTCAAAAGGCAGCTGTAGAACATGACCGAGCTCTTGCAGATATAAAACAGGAGCATCTAAAAGAGGTCACATTTGGTTATTCAATTTACAATTCCAAAATACGCATCCTGACAGGTGGACTTAGATGTCCAAAGTGATTTCCAATGCAGAAGGCGCACGGCAATTGGAGATGCTGGCTGAAAAGATTGCGGATAGCTCCCGATTTGTGGACTCTATGCAGCAGCGACTAGAAAGCGATCATTCCTATAGTGTAAAGGTACAAAGCGTGTCAGATCTATCTTTCGGTTTGGTGAGCGGATGTCTAACTTTATTGCACTACACGGCCAGGAACGTGAAGCATCATTCCAAGCACGGGAACGTCAGATTAATGAGGTACGATATAAACGTCATCCAGTATCATCCGTTTAGCATTAACTCCTATGCTTCTCACAGATGCAAAAGCACTTGATTGACCAGCAACGCGAACTTGACGAAGAACGAGTCAAGGTTTCATCCACCGCTACCCTGTTTGCATTTGGCAATGACTAAATTTCAACACAGATCCAAGACCTTGTTAAAACCATGGAGAACAACATGTGGGAGGCGAAAAAGCATCAGGAAGAAGAGCGAAGACGGATTGTTGAGGAAAGAACGAGATTGGAAGCACACATGGTATTTAGCATCTTTCCTGATGTGAAGTTGACGAGGGAAGGCATGACCGATTTGTGTCCTGTTTTTTAGGCAGAACTCAAAGCGGAAAAAGACGAAGCCCTTGCGCAACTTCATACCGAACGCGTGGAGTTCCTGAAATCCAAGGAGGAATGGGCATTAGAGAGGCGGAGAATCACGCAACAAATTGCAGAGGTCAGCCGGCATAAGGCCAAGAAGCCCTCGATGAGGCACTCATTTTTATTGTGCAAACAGGAACGAAAAGTTCTCGCCATGGAAAGAGCAACCATAGAATCCCAAAAACACGCAGTGGTGGAACTTGAGCGAGAGGTAGAGCAATTGCGTGCACGGGAAGAAACCCAACTACATGCTGGTGAGTACCGTGAAGGTAGCCTTGATGCCATGACATACCTCTCACGTTGCACCGGCAGATCGGTTGATTCTCGACCGCGAAACTCACAACCTCCATTCTCGCCTCACGGATATCCACAAAGAAGCTGCCGCTCTCAGAGCAGAAAAATTACAATTAAATACCCTGAGAGCCCAATTGGATGCAGAAAGAAGTTTGTTCGAGGCAGGACGGGACGCTACTGAGCGAGCCGTAAGGGCGGCGGTGGGTATGAAGGATGTTGCAGGTATAATTCTTTTTTCAACAATCCGTCTCCACCAGCCATCTGAACCGCTTTTACAGTGAAGGAACGGCAGCAGGCCCACCAATTTCATTCGGAAGCAGAAGAAACCAAGTTGGCTTTGGAAGCCAGAAAAGCCGAGGTTTGTGCTCTAAAGGAATGGTCAATAAGCGAATAATATTCTCATGGGTTGATTCATGCAGCTCGAAGCCGAACGCAAACGTTTAGAACAAGAACGTAAACGTTTCCTTGAGGAGCGAGTGGCGTTGGCTGACGAAAGGCGTAAAAGCCAGATCCGAACCATGTTAAGCAAACCCGATCAAGAGGTAGGTGGCCCTATTTGCACTCTGACCGATTTCCTTGCATACGAATTTGATGCTATGGTTTGGTCTAGCAACTCCAGGTGTCATCACCAAAATGGACAACTTGGCAGGCGAATCCACTCTCCAGCACCCATCAAATGAATAGTAATCTGCGGACAGACTCCGCTCCCATTTCCTCAACAGTAAAACCTTCGTACAACATGTCAGCCCAGGCCCCCAATCTCCCGACGAAAATCAATCCTACATCTGCACGGCAACTCTTTTCGAAACTGAATCGATTTGTGGGTGGCCTCAGAGATGTACGTAACCTAGCATGCTATTACTTAAATCTGCAATTTGTTAATTGTCGAAATCAGTCAGAAGCAATTCTGGACGACCAATTGCACTATCTGTCCACTTCGAACGACCGTCGCGGCAGGACTTGGACTGGATCTAGGTTGCAGGGGGCTACTGATGGCGATTCTGTGTTTCTGCGAAGGGACGGTGTTCAGGTGGTGTGATGGGTTCTCCATGTAATATTTGTATTTTTATATCAGACCTTCTCGCATCCATTTGACTGAACCGTATAAATGAATCGGAGAAACGCAAAAGCCATGATCCTTTGGCGGGGTCCAATAAAAATATCTTGCACTATCAAACAAATCTAATTTATCCCATTCTGCGCTTTGAACGCATCCCACCCTTTATTCAACGTGCTAAATACGGCATTCGCAACCAATCGATGCTCGACTGAAGAATCTTGGTTCAACTGGAGTAAAGACAACAATTAGTGACCGGCTCAACCGAGCACCAAAAGAAAGAGTATGGTCACCTTATCAGGATGAACCCTCCCAACTGCTCTCATGTACTTCACTTTGACCTGTTGAGGGGTTATCAACTCAGAGAGGTTGATTGTTTTCCACTGGAGTTCAGGCCAGAGAACCAGGTCGAGGGATGAGAGAAGCGCTCGGAGATTATCCTCTTTACCGCGTCGCCAACGATTAATCTGGAGTTATAGAATGAATACTTGTCTACTCTATATATACTAAACCCATTGAATGCTACCTGATCGTCGATTTGGTCCTTAAGAGCGAGTTTCATAGCTTCCTCATCTTCGGATTGTTGATTTTGTTCGCGTAGTTTTTGGACGGCTGTATTCACCGCATTCGCGACGTACGGATCCATCGGTCTACAGTAACTCTGTTAATTTAAAAGTATGACTGCGAACCGTGATACATGCCGATACTCACTTTGATGACCCCTCGAAACCAGCCATATCTGCAAACGTACTTCGTTGCGGTTTCGAGGCGGTAGAAACTGCTGGGGGCGGAGTCGACTTTGTGGCCACCTCAGGAGGCTGCAGCGCTTTGTTGGCCCTCGCAAGCCCTTGGCTAGCTGCTTTCACACTTGAATCGATCGCCATCACCATCCGATAATCCTCGCGGGCACTCCCCCACCTTTCCAGCGCTTCCCAAGCAGTGGCTCGCCGCAACAGGGCCTTCAGATCCTTTTTATCAAACTCATGCACTTGGTTGCAGTCTTCCACCGCATCTCTATAATTTCCAGTTTTCAGGCGTGCCGCTGCGCGATTGTTGTACAAGGCGACTAGGTTCAAATGGCGAGCAGGAAGACAATTGATGGCGGCAGAGTAGGATGTCTCGGCATCTGCAAATTGTCCTTGCTTGAAGAACTCATTGCCTTTTGTCTTATGCATGTCCGATTCACTAAGTTGCTGCTGTGTTGCCACGACAGCTGGCGGCGGTGTTGGTTGGCGAGGTGGTGGATTTTGAAACACGGGCTGGGGTGTAGCAGGTCTTGGAGGAGTGCTTGATGATGGTGGATGTTGCTGAAAGAAGGTGGTGGCGGGAGAAGCCGACTTGGCGGGTTGTGGACGCGACTTTGGCACATTCTCCTCATCCGAAGAATCGTCACGGAAGCGACTAAGTGGTACGTCTGCCCCCCGTTGGTAGGGAGAATGTCGTTGGAGGTCGTCCTCCTCGTCACTCTCATCCCGAAAACGCTGGTGGCCTTCCCTTTCTCGCGCTGCATAGTAATCGCTCTCATCCCCGTCACGTCCGAAGCTTTCCTTCCTAGACCTCCCAATTGCAGCATTTTCTCTTTCTAACTGGGCTCGTTCAACCGCCTCCGATATCTTCTTTTTTGAAAAGGCTAGCATCGATTTGGCATTGCTGAGTACGGTCGCGCCAATAGCGGTAGCAGTCTGCACAAGCTTCTCCTGCGTCAAGCCAGCCCGGTCTGATCCTGCACTAGGTGCGCGACCGTGGTCTGCCTGGGTTCTACGACGTGACCCTGGATAATCCGAGTCCGACGATTCGTCTTCATAGTCATCGCGAAATTTGGTCACCCGGTGTGCATTTGGTCGCCCTTCACCACTTTGGGAGGGTAATCCCTGCTGCCGAGTTGGAGACCCCCGCTTCAATTGCTGCTCTGCTTCACGATTTTGTACTAGCATGTCAATAGCTGCTGACACATTGTTTCCCGTAGCATCCAACGCGGCCTTGGCGGCCTGATCATCAAAGCCCATGTCCATAATCTGAGCAATGCCAAAATCTAGTGAGGTGTTATCAATCGATGGGGTTGATAATGGCGGTGATAGTGGTCGTGCTTGCACTGGGGGTGGCGATGGTGCTTCGGAAACAGGCGCCGGTTTCCTGACAGGCTTCGCCATGGCAGACACAGGATGGGCCAGTAAACCAAGTGGGTTATCATCTTCCGTGACATATTTTGATGTAGGTCCAGTAGATACGGGCTGCGACAGATATGCCAAGTCAAACGGATCGTCACCTGCAATAACATTCGCAGGACTAGAAGAAGGTCCGCGTGCAAGGAAATCCAGGTCCCATTGTCCATTACCATTTCCACTCTGCAGATTCATGCTTGCAATATGCTGTTGTTGCGGCTGTGCATTAGTCAACCCCGCCTTCATACTTGGCATTCCTGTTGATTTCTGCGCAGGCACAGCTGTTGGCGATGAAGGCTTATTTAAGGTATCTCCGAACAAGTCGGAGAAATCATTCTTTGTTGGAACCCCAGCATATGTTTTGTGTCCACTCGGAGTGTTTGCTCCACTACTCCTACCCGATCCTGTTGGTAGTGCTGACCCAAGGGCATCAAGGAAAGCTGCCGTTGACGGATTGGGCGTATTTTGTCCCTTCATGGATTGTCCGCCAGGTACAGGTGGTGTAAAAGAGCGCTGATGCGGCAGTTGAAAGTTTGACACACCACCAGCTGCCGCTTGCAGTTGTCTCTGCTGTTCTTGCGCACGTCGCTGTTGCTCCAACGACACGTTTGCCATACTCGGTTTGGCTCCACTCCCAAATGACACCAAGTTACCGAAAGCGTCGTCAGGCCTTATGCCTGCTGGAGGTACCGGAGACGCCGAGCGGCTATTCGAAGGTGCAGCAGGTTTCAGTCCGCTGGTTCCCATGCCTGGGACTCCACCCACCATTCTCGGAGACGGGCCGCTGTGATATTGTCCGCTAGAAGGAGGAATGAAAGGGCTCGTAGCGGCAGCCATTCGAGGAGTCGAAGATGGAGAGAAGGAAGGTGGTGTTCGGTTTTGTGGAGTGCTTGAGCCGGACTGTGAGGCGGAGAGTTGGCTGAGGGGAGTGTTTGACCTTGCAGATGGTTTTGTGGCGAGCCCCGCCGACTTCCATGCAAGGTCTCCAAGGTCGTCCATGTCGGAGGGTCCAAGACTGCACACCTGCTTGCCGAACTAGTCCAAAATAATTACCTCCCGCTGCGAGGATGCTTGAAAGTGTTAAATTCCGTGAAATGAATGCGCGAGACAAAGTGTGCAAAGTTATGCTTAGCACATTTCAACATGCCTCCATTCAAACGCTATTCGTCACTTAGAAAGCGTCGCGCGTCCGTTTTTGCCAATCTGTTTCTCTTGTCGCAACGAACAAAGGCAGAAACAATTCTGATAATTTCTTTACAATGGAAGTAACGTCTCGCTTGAAGCCGGGAGAGGTGGACCTCGGGGTGAGTCCTGAAAATGTCAAAAGTTTTTGTCAATGGCAAAAGGAGCTTACTTTTTGTCTACGACAGACAACCATCATGGCGGTCCAGTTTGCAGATGGTGTTATCATTGGTGCCGACTCACGGACAACAACCGGCTCGTATATTGGTATGCCATTCAACCTCCTCATGCGATTCTTTTTTGTTCCTTGTAACCAATGACCATGTTATTCACGTCATCTCTCTTGGTTTTCAAACAGCCAATCGTGTTACCGACAAGCTGACTTCCGTCCACGACTTGATTTACTGTTGCCGAAGTGGAAGTGCCGCAGATACACAGGCCGTGGCAGATATTGTGCACTACTACTTGCAACTCTACGCGTAAGAGTGGCTCGAGATCATGTAGCCGAGATTTAACGCTCTGGGCTCTAATGATACTCTTTCTTGCACAGTGTCCAGGAAGGCGAACGCCCTCGCGTCCACACAGCAGCCTCCCTCTTCCAAGAACTCTGTTACCAGAACAAGGACGCACTGCAAGCGGGTATCATTGTCGCGGGATGGGACAAAGTTGACGGACCCTCGGTATACGCCATCCCTTTGGGCGGATCCATTCACAAACAACCTTTCTCGATCGGTGGATCTGGATCAACCTATATCTACGGGTACTGTGATGCAGCATACCGGGAGGGAATGGACCGAGACGAAGCCATAGACTTTACCAAGAAAGGTATGCGATCGCCCAATTATTTTTGGTCCTTGGATGTATTGATTTAATTCTCAACTCGTCATCCAGCTATTGCGCTTGCAATGTCCAGGGATGGATCTTCGGGAGGTGTCATTCGGTTGGCGGTTATTACAAAGGATGGTGTAGAACGGATCTTTGTCCCGGGCAACAAGCTCCCCAGGTTCTGGGAAGGTTAATGTGAGAATAGAGATTCAGCTTGTTTTAAATGAATTTCTTTTTGTGAATATTAGCGAGCTGTATGGAGTCACCTCTCTGATGAGAAATCAATATGCAAAGAAATAGTCATGGCCTATGAGCTGCGTGCTGTCAGGCATGGCAGGAGGAGCATTGACACTGATGGCACCATTTAGTGTAGTATTTTGATCAGGCGCGATGGTTGCAGCAGAGTGCCGGTTGAATCAAGCCGTTATCTCATGGACTTGCGCTGAAAACCTAGCTTTGATTCCCAGCACTATAGTAGTGGGTAGAAGCCGGTGTTGGCGTTTGCTTTTGACGATCGGCAATGCCTTCATCCCGTACAAACCCTGGATCATGCCTTGCTACTTTTCGTCTCTGGCGGCTTTTGATTTGAAAAATTTGTGGTGTGCTTGATGACCATAGTCTTGACACCATTTTGCTGCTGCCATCACTGGCAAAAGAATGGAGATAATCCAGAGTTTGAGAGAAAGAATTTCAGTGGTCCTGGAGCTGCAAAAAAGTTCACTGAATGAAGACTCTAATGAGGAGAGCGAGGTTCGAACTCGCGCATCTTTCGATACTAGAGCCTAAATCTAGCGCCTTAGACCACTCGGCCATCTCCCCGTTAAGGAGATCACAAAGTCAGTTTACTCATATCCTTATTTTGCTTGAACAGAAATATGCCTACTGCCTAAACGACTTGCACCCTGCAAGATGCGGAAGATAATTCAGCACAAAACATAATATTGCTGTGCACGTATGACAGCTCTACATATACCCATTAATACGGTTTCCGTGCACAATATCTATCTGTCTATCAAGTGCCTACAACCACTTGAAGGCCCGTCTAACACGGCAATAACGTAGCTACGAATGATATACTTGCTATCCAAAGACGTCCAATCTATCTAGAAACAGAAATGCATCCAGACGACATGACCGTTACAGGGTCTGCCCAACCGCCGAATAAAGTGATCGATGCTTTTCGTATCGTCTTTCCATCGTTTCAGAGGGTTCTTCATCAGTGCGTGTTGTGACAACAGGGTCGGGCCCCACCCATCCTTGGGAAACTGCCTCTGTTGCCTGGGCTGAGTTGCTCAAGTCGTACCCGGTCGATGCCAGTTGTATAGGACTCATTGCCGGTTCGTAAGGAACATAACCGGTGGTTGTTACCGGGTAGGCTGGAAATACGGCGGCATACCCATTGCCTAGCTGAGGCGTTGACACTGTCAAATCAACGTCCACTAGTGGTTGAGCTGGATATGGAATAGAAGCCGTGGCATACATCCCAACTGGTTGCAGATCGTACGATCCATAGTATGGTGACCTTCGCATTGTCGGTCGTCCTTCTCCTGGGAGGCCAACAGGGGGGACTGGTGATGGACCTCCATACGGGCTTCTGGAACGTGCGCTGAGAAGAGTGTCGGTGGATGTAGGTGATTCCATGGGACCGCCGCCACCACCTCCGTCGGGAAGAAAGGGGTCTTGTTCATTGGCACGTTTCCTAAACTTCTTACGGTTGTCCACAAACAATCCAACTGCAAAAACACCCGCCAGAAAGAACAGCACCGCGGCGACTGTGATGCCTACAATTCCTCCTGTAGTTTGCATCCAAGGTTCCGCGGCGGATTGCGGAAGGGCAGTTGCGGTCGGTGACGTTGAGCTGATCAGAGTTTGTGGGGCGGGCGTTGGATCCACCACAACGTCCACCATGGATGTAATCGTCCTTTGTGTAGGGCCGTCCTGAATCACTGTTGTGATGACACGTTGAGTTGTCCGCGGGGGGGTGGTGATGGAAGGTGGGGGTGGTGCTGGTGTACTATCTCGGGTTGGCTGCGATGAAGTTGGCGGTGGAGAGTCTGAAGATGTGGGAGGGGGAGAGGGCGATGATTGGGTGGTGGTCGCAGCATTTCCGTTTACATCGGATGTCGGGGATGGAGAAGGACGTGATGCAGTAGTTGATGCCCCCGGTTCTTGATTATTCTTTTTCAAGTACCATATTAGCCTCAACGCAATTCAAAGCAATTTTGGGTAACCATTTCACATACCGTGAGAGACCCAGACGGAACCTCACTCGACCCTGTCACAACAGGGTCAGCCATGACGGGCCGAAGTAATTGCACACCTGCCTGGGTAGCCTGCGTAGGTTGCTCCTGCTGCTCCCATGGGGGTATCCACCCTTTCGGAGGTTCAGGAAGGGGTTGGGTGCGGAACACGTCCAAAAGTTCAGCCATGGTGAGTGATCGTTCGTGCGAATTGGCTTCTTGCAATGCCGTTGGCTAATGGGCCCTCTGTGTGCTTTCAATGCCTTCAAGCTCTCTCAATCCCTCCTACGTCACTCCCGGGCCAAAAACCCAAATTCTCCAAAACCAACGATGGCGGCTGTGGATGTCGACATAAAAGTTGGCATCGCCTCCCTCTGCGCAATGGCCCCAATTTAATGGAAATGGATTTCACAGCCACCTCGCTCACTCCGCCCGTCGTCGTCGCTGTCCTCTCATGCGAGGTATTTGGCACAAGAACCACACAGGAGTGACGATTCGGGCAATCTTTTGATATTTCACAAGCAATAAATGTACGCATACAAGAAGCCCATACCAATATAATATTCCATCCCTTCCAGCCTTTCCATTTCTTGCTCCTGATGCATCGTTAGTTCCTTCCAAAAAGCAAAATATGCCTACTAATAACGACAGCTAGTTTGAATTGCCTTCAAGTATGTAGCATAGTGTTAAGATAACGCTTAACGAGAGAGAATAATGAAATGGTATTCACCGATCCAACACTAAGCTGCACCTGCTTCCTATTCCTTTCCGCCCTTTGATCTTTCATCCAATTTTTGTCTCATTCTGTTGAGTTCTTGGTTGAGCGAGGCTATCTGTTCTTGGATCTTGGCCGCTGGTCTCTGTTGTTCGGGTTCCTCAGGACGAGGGTACTGTTGCGGAGGCCCCTCTCCCATCTGAGATGGCGGAGCCCACGGATGATGTCCAAAGATTTGTGGGGGCGGAGCATATGCTTGCGGTGGATAGGTCCCTACGAGGACCGAGGTGGTTATCAGCATCAAATTCACATAGCGAACGACGAGGATGACGAGGCAGGGAAAAACCAAGATGCCCACCACATTGGTCCAGAAATTGCGTGTGCAGATCCTACCGGTGAATATTCCAGGCATCATTTGTAGGTTGGGCTGCATCATATAGTACGCTGGTTGTTGATTGGAGTATTGTTGCGGTACGAACTGGTGTCCGTGGGGGAACACTGGGATGCCTGTCGGAGGCACAGGGATCCGAGAGGGCATGAACGCATATTGCGCTAACTGACCAGTAGGATTCTGATGCACCTGTTCAACCCCATCCAAGGATGGTAAGATTGTTGCACGATCTCTAGTCGAGGTATGCATTTCAACCCATTTGCGAAACGGTACATAGAACACATCCCCGTCGTCTTCTTCCTTGACATAGAGTTTGCGATCAAGGGTCGCCAGCTCACTGTAAGTAGTAACATGACCCTCCACCGGAACGAATTTCTCAATATTCCCACCGGTCATGGACTCGTCACGATAGAAGATGTTGGATAAAGGAGGAAGGTTGGCAGACCCGAGGAGAAGGAGATTACTGGCCGACGGTAAACCGTGAGAGGACCTAACGGCACTTGCATTCATTTCCCCGGCTTTCTGTCCTGCTCGATTCGGTGCCGAACCAAAAATATTCTCTCTGTCGCCACTGGGACTCTCCACATTTCGCTCAGCCATTGCCTTCTGACGAGCATGCTCCAAAGCTTTGCGCTTCTTTGCAGCAATCTCAGCGACCTCCGCATACTTTTTGGCCCAGTCATTGGACACCATCACCGTATCAAGTTTCCACTGTTCAAATCGCCTGCTAGGACTGCATGTAGTGTCGAGAAAGACTACAAGAAGGTTCTCATGGAAGTTTGAATCGTTGGCTTGCTTCCAAGAAACTAAAGGTGGACAACGCTTGAAGGCTAGCATGGGGATGAGGCACAGGCGAGTGGTGCCCGAGGAGGCTCTTCCGACCTGGTTCAAATCTTAAGAATGTGAGGTGAAAATTATGAGTGAGAGCTAGAGAGCACCTTTAGCATTCCGTCCTGGTTGACAAACTCTGCGCTGAGATTCATTCCATCATCAGATTGCACCAGAAAGAATCGAGCCCGGGGATCAGCCAACATCTCATTTTGGACTTTCAGGATATACGAATCATCGCTTGTGACGCAAATGCTAAAGGGAAGGCATGAATATCCTTTATGCTCGGTACCTCGAACCGCAGGCAAGAGTACTACTCACCGGTTGCTCAAATCCAGTCCCTCCGAATCGTCCCTCGCAACGAACGTAATACTTCCCAACTCCTCTTCCTTGCCAACACGACCAACAACCAACTTTCCACACCATACTGGGAAGGTCCACCTGAGGTCACCTCTACTCTCAGTTTCCTTTACTCGAGGCAGCTCGACTTCCGAGAGTTGACCTTCCTCCAATTCTTCCTCTCTGTGCACTCTGAAAAACTTGTTGGAGCCATCCCCCAAGAGGACTCGTCGAGGGGAAGTTTCTGCGTTATGAAAGCGGTCAGTTTTTACGGGAAGGTTGATCCAGTTGCGTATTACCCGTTTGAGGGCGGAAAGATGTTCCTGTGTACCTGGTGCTGCGGATGGTTCGGGATGCGGCATGAAATGAGTAACGTTGGATTTCGGAGGTGAACGGACCATTTCTTTCAGATGATCGGGGACATCGTAATATCCACGCACAGGATTGAGGTCGGCTCGGCCGCCCCATCCTTCCTGGCGGTCACCCAATGTGTTGATAGTGAGGTCCGCGTTTTCGTTGTTGGATAGTTCCGGGCTCAGATAGAGAGGTGGATTTTGCTCGTAATCGCGGATGCGGCGGGCTAGTTTGCCTTTGGGGTGATATATGTGGTCTGCTTTATCTTTGCGCTTGCGATTTTTGAGTTCGGCCCAGCGGTCAAGCGGCGGGTTTGTATTGGCTTCGGATGCGAGGGCTGTTGTCTGTTGAAATGAGAATCCAAGACCAGCCTGTGATGGAGCTACTGGGGGTGAAGTCTGGATAACATCATTGGAACTTGTCCCATTTCCATTTGCTGGCGCTTGCTGCACAGGTTCGCCATCATGCTCATTGCAATCATTCCCGACTTTGTTGTGCTCTACCCCCGCTTTCTTGCAATCTTCCGCCCGGACATCTTTCCCTTGTGCATTCCCACCAGACGGCACTTTTGCAGCTAAATCTTTTGTACCTGCTTGCTTCTCGCAGTGCCGAGAGGAAATATCGATAGCGAATTCAATCTTGACTGTTTGGCTGTCGAGGGTTTGCCCTCCCAACGCGGCGATGGCGGCTTGAGCACTGCGAATACTACTGTACTCTACAAATGCCGTTCTAACAATAAGGAGACAAGAAAGTCCGTACCGTCCCATTAGCTACAGAAAGGGGGGAATCATGCAAGATGTGACGTACCCACGACACCCTCCATCCTGATCTTTGATAACTCTACATCCGACGACCTTCCCCACTTTTCCAAACATCAGTTTCAACCCTTCCTCGGTCGCTGAGAGCGGCAAATTTGATATATGCAACGTAGATGAGGGGCCATCCCTGTTTCGATGCTCTGCTTCACTCGAACGACTCCGGCCGTATCCATTAATGTTGACATGCTGGCGTTCCGATGACTGGCCTTGCTGAGTATGGGTATCTCCAGGGACAGGAGGCTTGGACATAGGCGCAGACGATGAACCATTTTTCGTCGATCGATCCCTGCTTGGTTCAGTCGATCGACTCCTAGTAATTCCAATACTATTGACCGGTGGTCGTTGAGCTGGTTCTCTACTCAGCGGATGAGTGGCCTTTGGAGTAGGGGGCCGTGATACATTCGCTGCCGAAGGCCCATCCCGTGTCGGTTGCTGCTTACCGGGCTCAGTCGGCCGACTCTTGGCAATACCAATCATTGTGATAGGTGGTCGTTGGGATGCTTCGCCTTGCGAGGGTTCCGCTGGATGGACCGGAGGCCTGACTACCGGCGCTGATGTCTGCCCATTCTGTTTCAGTCCATCTCTGGTAGGTCTCCTGCCTCGTTCAACAAGGTTGGCTCCCGAGGGCGTCAATACAGACGAAGACGCACTGGGAGTGGGTTGAGAAGTAGGGTTGCCCGATTCAACCAAGTACTGTCCGATGTTCTTGTCGTAAACTGGGTCATCCCCCCATGCCATATTGCTTTTTTAGCTATATTCGTGGACGCAGATGGTTTGGACGCTGTAGGTGGAAAGTGACAAGGTAGTGGGTAGCTAAAGCATCAAATCCTACTGTCGTCTGCCCCTCAAAGAGTTTCTTACTTACATACAGGACACTTGGCACGCAGGTGCTGAAAAAACAAACGTCAAAGTCTGAATGACTAGCTTCCCTTAAACTAAAAGAAAAGGTAAATCCTGACTTATCCACACATATCGACTCACTCATAAATCAGGGCCACCTGTCAACGTCAAAAAGTCTATGGGGTGGGAAAGACATAATGGCGCGCGCAAAAAGCTTCCTTGGCCGATACTCGTCTTTAGCGGACATCTCATTGGAGGCTGCCAAATGGGGCAATTCAGTCGATATATCATCCGTGAAAGCCTATAGAGTGCCTGATGAACGAAGAATAACTTGTGGCGTATCTGAGCTAATAGGGGTTGCGGCAGTTCCTGAGGTAGACGTAGGAAAAACTATCTTCTTTTACCGTCGGCCATAATCCCACAACGCTGTATTTGCCCTTGTGGCTCAAAACGCTGTGCACTCGGATACAAAAGGACGCCAGGCATTCAGAAAACAATGACATAAAAGGCAGTCAGATTGGTATTAAGAATAATCCACCACAAAACGCAGCACACAGTACCACCCCGGCCCTCAAAATAGTCATTGCATTATGATTCTAAACACGCAGGATGCAACTTCCCCGACACCAATCACCCAAAACTCTTCCCATCTCGCGTTTAGTAGTAAATTGGCGACATTGCAGACCGGACACGGTTGAAGTCAGGAAGGGCCTCAACGGGACCATATCCAACCATGCACACTTCCTTGTCGTAAATGTACTCGCGAGCAACCTTCATCACATCCTGAGCCGTCACCTTTTCAATCAAGCCATCAATCTCCCAGGGAGTCAGACGCTTGCCGTACACGAGCATCTGACGACCAATGTCCTCAGCAACGGGGGTGGTACCGTCAAGAGCAAGCAAAAGCGATGTCTTGAGCTGGTTCTTGGCACGGAAGACTTCCGCAGAAGTGATGCTCATGGCAAGACGGTGCCATTCTTGCTGAATGTGGTGTACCAAGTCGTCAAGGTGCATCGTCTTCTCGGACACAGCGTACACTCCAAAGAGACCAGTGTCTGAGTAGGAAGTGTTGAAGGACATGAACGAGTTGGCCAAGCCCCATTTGTGGAGGTTCTGTGCAAGCTTGGAGGAAACGTGAGGAGCAGCACCCAAAGAGCGGTCCCAGCTACCAATGATGGACTGAGCAACAAGAAGGGCCCAGTAATCGGGGCTTGTCCAGCTCACTCCCTCAACAGCCAGAGCAACGTGGGCAGTGGGGTGGTCATCGAAACGGGCACGAAGATCGGAGCCGACAAACTTTGCCTTGGGCTGCTTGGCCCTTGATTCACCGGGGGTCATTTTGCCAAAATGCTGCTCCGCGAGTTTAACGAGGGCCTCGTGGTCAACACCACCAGCGGCAGAGAGGACCATGCGCTCAGGGGTGTAGTTGGTTAGGATGTAATCTACCAAATCCTCACGGGTGATGCTCTTAATGTTCTTGGCAGGGCCGAGGATAGTACGTCCAAGAGGGGAGCGCTGGAAGGCGGATGCGTGGAGATGGTCAAACACGACTTCCTCCTTTTGCTTGTCGACCTCCTCAGCTTCACGGAGAATGACATCACGTTCTCGTTCAATGGCATCCTGACTGAGAGTCGATCCTTGTAGGATATCAGAGAGAATCTCTACGGCGGTGTTGACATCCGAAGAGAGTGTTTTCGCATAGTAGACCGTTTGCTCGCGGGAAGTGTATGCATTCAAGTGACCACCAATGTTCTCAATTTGGGTCTCGAGCTGCACTTGGGTCCTGCTCTTGGTACCCTATTCATCAAGAAATGTGTTATTCAACCCGACTCTAACGGACTTTGTAGTAATTTACATTTACCTTGAAAGCCATGTGCTCCAAAAAGTGTGCAGTACCATTCGTCCTCTCCGTCTCAAAACGAGAACCGGCATCGATCCACACACCAACAGTAGCAGTCTGGTAGTTGGGGTTCGACTCGGTGGCAACAGTGAAGCCGTTGGCCAGCTTTGTCACTTGGGTTTCGGGGACATTGCCAAGGGATTGGGGGTAGGTGTATTTCAGGGTGCGGGTGGACGGGCTGGGCTCAGTGCGGACTGCACTGCCGGCACCGCCAGTGTTGTATTTCCGTCCAGAAGTGCGGAGCTGCAAACGAGAGGAAAGGTAAGTCAGCGGTCCTGGCCATCCGTGTGCTACATGCATGCTCAGCCTCCTAGACAATTCCGCAAATCTCGCCACTCGGTTTCAATCGATTAGCGAAAGCCAAGCGGACGCTTGCCATTCCGAAATCTCCGTGGGAATCGCAAAAGCATCATCCTGCTACATCCCGTCTCATTGTTCCCGTCCTAAGCACTATAATGTCCTCCTCCCATAAATCTCAAAAGAAAACACGTACCGCCGCCCTGCTCGACGCCAAGAACCTAGTGGACCTCAACATTGTAATTTATTGCGCGAGAGAGTGATATTCGGTTTGACACAAGCGGTTGGGAGTGGCCTCACAATCTCGTCTTGAGGTATGAAAGGCGTGCGAGTCTTGCTCTGTTTGGGGGGAGGACCAGAAGGTGGGCAGGAAGATGTGGAGGGATGCCGATGAGGTTGGGAGGGTTCCCACGCACGCACAAAGAAAGAAGCCTTGGAGTCGCTTGCCCTCCGCAAGCTGCGTGTTCTCCTTCCCCATTGCCATGGCGGCGAGAGTTCTTATTATGACTGTGCCATTTGTGTTGCGCCACGTGTATTCCCATTGGATGAAAGAGAGTGACGTGTGCAATGCAGATCACCGGATTTCACCGAGAAAAGTCTTTGGCGGAGGTTGGCCCAAAGTTGCAGCAAAGGCAAACGGAATGCAAACGATTACTTGGGTTTGGGCTGTAGGATGGGTGTAGAGTGCAACAGGATCAAAAGGACTTACAAAATGGATACTGATAGCGCAATTTCTAAAATAAGCCATGTTGCAGCGCAGAAATATCTTACTGGACCATTGATGAGCTTGGTCTTGTAGTACTAGTTGATCGTTTAAAGCAGGTTTCCATGTGCATCCTTTCCAGAGCGAAACCGTTAACCAAGGAAAGTCTTACCGCAATATGAGACCGATGAATGTGGCTTATCATGTTGCATAAGCACGCACGTACTCCAACATTCCGACATTGAATACTTTCTATTTGAGATATCATGTATTTTTCAATAACCATAGCAAAGGGTTTATCAATGTAATAGGACATTATTCTATCTGCAATAGATTATTTCAAAGCCCACGATCCCTTTGTTGTTTTCACCCAACAAGGGCCATTTCCCCCTTCCACCCCAACAAGATCCTTTCGCTTGACACTGGCGCGGGTGCAGCACAAATCATTTTCCGCTGAGGCATTGAAATCAATTTGAGGTTCCTTGGAATGCTGGCATTGGGAATGCGACCGAGCGAGGTGGTTCTGCTCCGGCTGTTGGAGGTAGTTGTGAAGTGGTTGTGGAGAGGAGTTGGCATATTATGTGGTATGTGATGGGTGTGTTGAGTATAAGATGAACGAAATGGAGGGAAGCGACGGATTGCAGTCTTTTATACTGCAAAAAAAGGTTGTTGATACCTGCGCATTTTGTCGTTACTGGGCTACTGGAATGTCCCAAATACAAGCAATCAAGAACGCCTTTTACGCCAACGTGACATTCTCGAAGACTTGCATAGTTCCGTTGCCTCCCATGTTTCAACTCAACGAATGCATGCACAATATGTGTCGCTGCTTTGTTTGTATCGCTTCTAGTATTGCACTCGGAAGGGTGTCAACAAGGAGAGGCGCACCCTGTGGCGGATTGGAACGCGCGCCCTGAACAATGGGATTTTGTTTGAATGTTGCATTTAGGTTCCGTTTGTTAAATGGCAACATCCATGAATAGGGACGAGTTTGTGTCTGCCCTGCCAATGCGGTGGGAAATGGACTAGAGACATCTAAAGCTGGGTTAGGGTCGTAGCAATCTAATCTTGCGCATGAGTGGTCACCCTTATACGGACGTCAGTACCTTTGTTTACGGATCAGCGCTATTTTTACGGGGTCCCCATAATTGCATGATCTTTTGTCCCTCGCGTAAAGGTAACACTTTGTCTGCCAGACGCTCATTGGTAACATGTGCGCAGGCCCGAGTGACGTTTGCGCGTATGTCCATGTCAGGAAGGTGACATACGCCTCATGATGGTCCAAAGGACGCAACAGGATGCCAACATCCAGATAGTCCTGCCAACTCGCAGCGGCAACTGGGGCAGCGGGAGCAGTTAGAACACAGCCTTCGACATGTTCGTGGCAACTGGTACTCCTTGCATGCCTTGCGCTTGCATTTGGAGATGGTAATTCGCAACTATCCGCATCCCATCCGCAAGAACTACACAAATCAATCTGAATGGACAAACGTGTCAGGAAGCGTTATCGTCAACCGACTACAACGTACGAGACAAGCATGAATGTTAGTTGCGCCAGCAGATGGTAGTTATTCCGACGATTTACAGTAGTGCTCTGCTACGGACATGCCTCATTCTTCCCTAGCAAAAACTTCCCCTTTCTTTGCCTGACTAATCTCTTTATGCTGCACGGATTCGTTCTCTGCTCGCTCATTGTGCATCTCCAAAGCCTTCTCCAAATTCCGGAGAGCCCTCCTCAAAAGTTTCAGATTCCTCTCATCAATCCCCAAAAAGTTCTTCAAAACACCATACTTGTACCATTCTTTTTTATTAATGAACCGCTCCCGATACTCATACACCACTCTGCGCATTTCCAAGTCGCTTTCGAGGGCGTTGTAGAGTGTTTGTAAATCGTGAGCTTTGGGTGAGGGGACCAAAGTGATGCGAATAGAGGGAGGCCCTCTGGTACCGTCAGTTTGAATAACGTTAATGTACCGCATTTGGGCAGATTGGATCTGAATGACGATGGGATCTGTTGCTGGGCTTTGGGACGACTGGTGAACTTGATGGAAGGTTTCGGTGAGGGCTTTGTCGAGCGCGATAGTGTCAGGGGGCTGAGTCCACGGCGGAATGTGGTGATGTTTGTGGTTGGCCCATTCGTGAGTGGAGAGTTTGAGCTTTTTGACCATGGTGAGTTGGATAGAAAACGAGGATATGGGTCTGGTGGGTAGAAAAAGGAGACTGGCGTGTTTACTCTCTGTTCTTTTGTGCGATATGAGAGATATCTTGTGACGAGTCTGACGTCTTGGTCACTCTATTCTGTCATCCATCAAGCCAGTTGACCATTGAACCCTCATGAGTGTAAATTCCCCCATCTTGTGTGCCTTGTACGTAAAAACCAAAGGCCTGCAAATGGTCGAGTGACAAACGAGCGTGTCCGAAACCTCACGTGATAAAGCGAAACACGCCACTAAGCCACTCACACATGTCGAACACTTTTCAAGTGACCCCCGCAAGGGATCTTTTGATTCCCCGATTCCGCCCGATTGCTATGTAAAGATTTTTGATGATCAAGTGTCATTCCTTGTATTTTACTTTCATTTTTTTTTTCTGACGACGACGACGGCAACGAGGGAACATGAACCGGCAGCTACCGTACTCATCGACCTCGCCACCCCAACACTCCAAACGACCGAAACGTTCGATTCTCTCCGCCCTTCTCCACAAGCGCCCTTCATGGGTTCTCCCCTCCCTCTCCTCCCTCGCCTCCTCTTCGACAAAGCCATCGCCCGCTTCATCATCTAGTTCCTCCTCGTCGGCATTTCAAGACTTTCTCCCGACCGCTTATGAAGAAGCCTCACTAGAAGAGACAGACAAGGTCTGGGACGCTGTTGACGTTCAATCCGATTGGCGAACACGCGAAGGAGAGCATCAATGGGAGGAATGGGAGGACGCGCTGAATATTGGGTATGGCGGGGGAATCACAATGGAGCATACAACCCCCGGTTTGCATTTACCTTCTGTATATGCGATGGAACGGGATCGGGAGGAGGGGACCTCTATTGCCAGTATGGATGCCGAAGACTATGAAGATACGTTTGAGGCATCGTATGCGGAGGCGCTTGGCTCTGCGGGGTTGAGTGATTGCTTGGATCAAAAATCCAAGGAACGCACCGCGACCTCTCAAAGGAGAGCAGTAGACCGAATCGCCAGTATTCTGCGGCATTTTAGTATAGGAAAGCAGGCAAAACGCAAATCTTGGGAAACCGTCTGGGTAGGATCTCATAATGGGAATGTGGGATTTGGGGGGGACGGGCGGTAGGAAACCGAAGGCGTATTTTTGGTTGCATTTCTTTATTTGGTTATCTAACTTATATCGTGATGGGGTGGGCACCAGCCAATATTCTATGTGGTGTGGACGTGATGGTTATCTCTGGTGTCCTCATTCTCTTTCTTATTGTGATATACTGTGATAAATGTTTGCACTCAGCATCTAATTTATTCCTGCAGAGTTCATGGGAATGCTTGGGATGATCGCAGAGTAACCACGTAGGTCTTTGCCCCACCAACTTGTCAAGAGCAACAATTGAATTTTTACCAATAAGGATTCGTTCACGTCCGGTATGGCTGCCGGATGGTAGTGAACTTTTCAACAAACTGGTCCACGTCAAAGTCTGTGGGCATATCATCTTGGCCCAGAGAGACCTGATATCCGTAACATTGAAGACCGCTGTCAGATTCTGAACTTTCAGAGTAGTATCCAAAGATGCAAACGGAACCCGCGACATGATGGATTAAATATGAGAATGGCATTTCATGGTAATACTGATGGTTAATTGATTCCTGAAGGTGCCACTCATCTCCTCTACTGTAAACTTTCTATGAACCAGTGTGGACAAAATCCTTATTTGCAATCTGTTGGTATACGTCCTATTTATCAATCTGTCATCTTTAAAGGCATTCCTGGCGTTAGTATTAAAGGGGATGAGAAACAGATCAAACCCGCAACCTTGTTGTCTCTGCAGTTGACTAATAGTATCCAATGTTTTGACAACTTCTCTGCCTATGGTGTGGTAAAGAGCGTTTCTTTCAAAATATTCCATGTGAGGGATACACCAACGTTCAATCATTGGGTTGAATATCTTGTGTTCGTTTACATCTGTGAATTCCTTCTTACGTTTTTCAACTGTGAAGAGATCTGGGAGAGAGACAGATACGTCAGGAAAATATCGGGGATGTGGCACTCTCCAAGCCATCTTACCTTAACGCATCTCCCCTGGCCGTAGGCTACACATAATTAGGGCAAGCAAACCACCCACGATGACCATCTGATAAAAGGTATAGAGTTTTGTTTTTGTACCTATGCATGGTGTTTTCAATTTTGACCAAACTTCATAGTTGGAGAACGTCACCTCCAGCAAATATCAAACCATCGCATGCGGCACATATTCGTAGATCGTCTAATCCAATCCATTTTGTTGAACGATCTGTGCCATTAGCTCTTTGTTGTTTGCTTCAAGACGGATGTTGCAAAAGTCCAGGGAACAAAGATTGTTTGTTTACCAGCACACTCCAACTGAAAATATCCAATCTAATCCTACTGGTAAATCACCCGTACAATGCTAATCACTCCGAGATCTAGGTTTCAATGCATTAATGCAACTAAATGTACGCACAGTCACTGTTCATCGCTAATATGGTTGCAAGCAGGTTTGCCAGTCACGTGTTACAATCACGTCTACAAAACGTCGCGCAGACAAAAGGAACAGTACGCGCTCGCCATCTAACAGATGTCCGCGACCTCCGTTCAGGATTTACTGAAAGCCTTCCGTCACCCCTGGCACGGTGGTCGTTCCCCATTGGGTATGCCCCTGCACGTGTCCGAGACACCGGGAGATACCCGCCGGATTATTTCCTAGGGCTCCTTTGTGAGGAACCGCCGAAGCACAAAAACTTTAGGGTCTTTGGGAGCAATGGTGCTAACTTGTCATTTCCATCCCGTCCATTGTCAGGGTTTTAACTTGTTCGTCCGGGACCATGGGTTTATTGACAAGATTATTGGCGCACACTCAGACGTCGGCAGAGGATTAAGCAAAGCGTCAGATGCACACGAGCAGCTTGTTCAAAAGTACATCAGAAAGAGATCTGCAGATCCACCATCACCGGCTTGTCAGAAAAAGCATCGCGTATCTGAAAGTGAAACTGAAGACGATGAGATGTCTGAAAATGAGGGCACTTCGACTGTTGTGCTCCGACATCTGAATTGGGGACTTTGACTGCTGTGCCGTGAAAGCACTCTTCCGTCCTGGCGTCACCAATTACTCCCTGTTCACCACAGACATGGGTTGACGTTTTTATGGAAGCCCGCCGAGAGGCGCGGCGGCACCTTTGACTTTGTTACCTACAGTTTGATCAAGGAAAAGAAACTGGATGACAGAAAACTCCACCAAAGCCCATACAGTTTTTATTGCAGAGTATGAAGACAAGGAAAAAACCGGACAAGTAGCCAACAAGAGCTACTGCTGGAGTAGCATTCACGAAAGACTAACTTTCTGAGAAGCTAAAGAGAATTAGAACAGGCAAATTAGAGCATTGCAGAAAAGTGCACGGGCCAGTTCTGAGGTGTAGCAAATTGCGGCACAGCAGACAGTAGGCAGACGACGTCCATGACTGTTGAGCGACATCTACCGTCCAGGATAGCCATGCTCGAAGTCGGCATTGCTGATTATCTTTCTCCTTATGTTCAAATAAATAGCAATGTCAACAGAGATCCACGTGATACACGCAAATATCGCCATTAAGCACACTCTGCCGTCTCCTTCGTCGGCTTTAAGCGTTTCAGGTATATAGTCAGCGGTAACTCCGCTTCAAAAGATACTGCCAGCGATGCTCTCAGAGTGTATGGCAGTCTAGGAATTATAGGAGGTAGTCCACATGCCGGAATAGGAGGGTGTTCTCAATTTGACACGTTTTTTCGGGATACGTTGATCTATTTTTTGACAGGTCTTTTTTTTGGGTTTTCATTTCTGCTAGAGCACTGTCCATATCATTGATTTTGACAGCTACTTATGAGACTGTATCCACCAAATCATGAGACCTGTCGTTTGAGTACATTAGAGCTGGCAAAATCTCGGGGGATCGTATGATGTTGATGGAAATGCCGCCATTGTGCATGGATGCAGCAAAGAAGGTTATAAAAGAGGGATGGGGGGAACTCTTCATCCCATGCAAGTATCAAGTCTCGCAAATGCTCATTGAACAATCATAGAAAAAGAATCATTTGAACGACTTGAACATTTCAAGGACATACCAAGCAAAATGTCGACATTCAGCCGCCCACCTCTCCCTCGATCGGCCAAACGGCCAGAAACCCGTGCAACAGCGGACAAAGTCCCGAAACGGATTCAAAGCAACCTTCACCTCGCACATCCGACATCTCCCAATTCTCACGTCCCACATTGCGATTTGTTAGTGTCGTTTTCTTGATTGTAGGACTCTTGGTTCTGGCATATGCGACCAATCCATGCTCCTTTCCTGGTCGCGAACCGACATTCTGGGTCCGTGCTCGACATGTCTTTTCTGGTATGTTTTTCATTCCAAAATATTTATTTGCTGTGCATGACTGGGTACTCAGTTGTACGGCGGTGCTCTTGTAGGTCAGCCGATAGTCAGGAATTATGGAGTTTTGTCGGTGGCTGGGAAGAAAGGTGGGATGTCGGATTATATTGGATTGTTTGGAGTTTGGATTCCTGTGTCTGGTTTGAAGACGGGTGTGTATGTTTTTGGGTGATGGTGTGTTGATGATAGGCAGTGTCATGGTTTCGTGAGGAGGGTTAGTGTAGAATAGATGTAGAATAGTCTGTGCTAAAGTATTGTTTTTGTACTGTAATTTGGAATGTTGTTTGTTTTCGGCATGGAGGTGGATATGCGCGAATTTTTGTCCAGGAGGTACGCTCTTTGAGGTGCGTATGTTTTGCGGAGTATGCTCTTCCTTCCATCTTGATGCGGATATCTCGCCGCAAATATCAACAACTGATCGTGAAAAAGTATCGGCTGCCAAGCAATATGCCTGATTATCGCCTCCTTACAAATAAACCCTGATGCATTCCAACATGTTAAAGGTATCGTAGTGATGCACAAGCAACCGAGAAACGTGAGATTGACCTAGTACATGCAATACAGAATACCTAACGTTGCATCCTAGACCTTGAATCGTTTCATCTTTTGGCTGGTGCGGTATATACCCGCACACCTTATACACGAGATTTTCTACACATTCGACACATTCACTCCAATCTCCCACTTTACGTACACACAGTATATGTTCTCAATAGAAAACATGACATGTTTAAGCAATGCACAGTTCAGGAATCCACGCTCCAAAAACAACAAATAATTGCCAACCAACCACGAATAACACAGAAAAACACACAACGTATGTTTACAAGGTTTGTCCACCAGCACAGCCACGCGGTATTATGTAATCAACTCCAACCGGTCATCCTACTTTGCAAAGACAATGGTGCAACAACTGTTCCGTAGATTGGCCTTTAAAAAACCATGCTTGCAAACCCCCGAAAGAGACGCGTAAGGTTTTCCAGCTTGGTCATTTGTGTTTTTACCCGATATTTCTCCTTCTATTCAGGATTGTTCCTGGCCCACATCGGGCATTGTTTTCTTTTGGCTTTTGATGCTTGGCGATATGGGGGTTCGGTGACGTAAGCTAGAATTGGACATAAAAGACCAGAAATGTTGGATTTATGCCATAGCATGTTTTGTGTAGCTGGTTGTGTTTTTCAGCGAGGTGTGTGTTGTTTTTGGATGTTTTTGAGTTTTGGGTTTTTGTTGTTGTTTATTGATGTGAAATTTTTTTGCGAGTAGGTTTTTGACACGATGAAGGTCTCTAAATGCTTATTTATGAGTTGGTTGGGGGTGTTGGTGTGTATTGGGTTGGTATTTGGTGCGCCAGCTCAACCTGCCAAAGCTGCCAACGGGGGTAAGTTTTGCTCGTGTGTGTGTATCCAACCATCTGAGAAAGTCAAGAAATGAATATTGATCGTTTGGTTGTGTTCAGATTACACGTTTTCGGTTGGAGTGCAGTACACGGCGGGTCAGATTGTTGATTACCAGGGAATGCGATACAGGGTTGTCGTCAACCACATCAGTCAAGCGGATTGGTACCCTGGTTGCTGTGCGGTGCTTTGGGAGCTTATTGGCGCGTTGGATGGTAGTTCCGCTGGAGGTGTTGTCGTCCCTGGTGGGACAGTGTCCGGGACGACAGGAACCACAGTGCCACCGGGTATATCCTGGTCTTCACGTACCTTTGCACCCTATGTTGATATTCTCCTCTGGCCGACACTGGATGTATCGGCCGTGGCGCAGACGACTGGAGTGACCCATTATACCTTGGCCTTTGTGTTTGCGGATACCGCCGGTAATCCAGCATGGGGAGGAGTCACGCCTGTCAGTGGTGGGTTCTATTTGGATATTGTGTCCAAGTTGAGAGGTTTGGGAGGGGATGTGATTATTTCGTTTGGCGGTGCTATTGGTATGTTCTCGGTTGGTTTTTTTTTTGGTAATATCAAGATGATTGTTTAATTGATTTGAAATGAAATGTTTTTTTGCCAGGCCAAGAACTTGCGGCAGTCGTAACAGACGTTCTCACTCTTCAATCGAGATACCAATCTGTCATCAACAAGTACCAACTCACCTGGGCCGATTTTGACATTGAAGGACCTTCCCTACTCGATAAAGCCTCTGTTGATAGACGTAACCAGGCGTTAGCCGGGCTCCAAAAGGCTAACCCAAAGATGCTGATTAGCTATACCCTCCCTGTTTTGCCTAACGGGTTAACGGACGATGGCGTCTACTTGTTAAAGAGTGCCGTAAAGTATGGGGTTCGGGTTGATGGTGAGTTGCAGAGTTGCACTTGAGATTCAAAGAAGCATTATACACGGGGCTGACATTTCAATGTGATTCTAGTCGTTAATATCATGGCGATGGACTATGGATCCGGCGTCGCACCTAATGGTGCTACGGGTATGGGCGGGTACGCCATCTCCGCAGCCCAAGCAACTTACGCCCAAGCCCAAGCCGCCGGTCTCACGACTACTAAAATCGGAGTGACACCAATGATTGGGCAAAATGATGTAGCAGGGGAAGTATTCCGGGTAGAGGACGCAAAGCAGCTTGTCGATTGGGCCAAAAGTGTCACCTGGGTAGCCGAGATTGCCATGTGGAGTGTCAACCGCGATACCTCTAAAGCTGGGCCGCTGTATGCTTCCAGTCAGCTAAAGCAGAATGATTATGACTTTGTAAAGACGCTTGTTGCATTTGAGGGTGGTGTTGTTGTTGGCGGTGGTGGTGGTGGTCAACCTGGCGCAACAACGATATGCCAGACGACAGCAGCAACGACGGCAGTTGTTGTGCCCACCCCGCCAACGACGTCTCCTCCAGTCGCATCCGGATGGGGTTCTAAAACATTTGCTCCGTACGTGGATGTACTGCTGTGGCCCACATTGGACGTCTCGGCAGTCGCCCAAAAGACAGGATCGCTGTACTACACTTTGGCATTTATCACGGCTGATTCGGCCAAGAACCCAGCATGGGGCGGGGTGACCAAATGGTCGGACGAATTCTATTTGGATATATTGACAAAGTTGCGTGCTCTTGGTGGGGATGCCATTATTTCTTTTGGAGGTGCTACGGGTATGGTTGTAGAGTTTGTTTCGAACCCTCTTTATTGAATAGGGAACTGACTATGGTCGTTGCAGGTATCGAGCTAGCTCTAAGCGTCACGGACGCAACCCAATTACAAGCCAAATACCAATCCGTAATCGATACGTACAAGGTCACCTGGGTCGATTTCGATATTGAGGGTGGTGCATTGGGGAACAAGGCGTCTATTGACCGACGCAACCAAGCCATTTCTGGTCTCCAAAAAGCCAACCCGAAGCTTCTTGTGTCGTACACGCTACCCGTTCTTCCGACAGGCGTCACCGCCGACGGAGTCTACCTCTTACAATCAGCGGTCAAGTACGGTGTCCGCGTCGACGTTGTCAACATTATGGCCATGGACTATGGCCCAGCCGCTGCACCCAATGGAGCAAGCGGAATGGGAGGATACGCCATCCAAGCCGCTCAATCCACGTACCAACAAGTTCAATCCGCAGGTCTCAAATCGACAAAGATTGGCGTGACACCCATGATTGGTCAGAATGATGTTCAAGGCGAGATCTTTAGAACCGCAGATGCATCCCAGCTGCTGACGTGGGCCCAGCAAACAACTTGGGTGGCCCAACTGGCCATGTGGAGTATCAACCGGGATAACAGCATCAAAGGGCCCCTGTATGCTTCATCGCAGATTACGCAGAAAGATTACGAGTTTACGGGTATCTTCAAAGCGTTTAATGTCGCGGCCTCAAAAACAGTTCAAGCTACCCAGGCTGCCACATTGCCACCGTTGGTATTGGGAGGTGGAAAGCCTTTGACGAGAATTCAAGCTCGGGAAGCTGTTGAGCCCACCCAACATGTTGAACGGGTCAAGGCTCGAGAATGGACGTATTACCCGGTTCCCGAGATACCAAAGCGTCCCGAAGATCCAAAAGACCTCCCGGCTCCTGACCCAGAATTGATCCACACACCCGAAAAGCGCGGACTCGCAGATACTCCAGTGGTCGCAAAACTGGGCAGATCCCTCAAATGGACGACAAAAACGTTTGCACCCTACGTTGATGTCACCGCTTGGCCGATCTTTGACTTGTCGGCCGCTTCCGAAAAGTCCGGATTGCGATACTTTACGCTGGGATTTATCGTTGCCGATAAACAAGGCGACCCCTCTTGGGGTGGGTACTACAAGGTCAAGACTAACCACTACGCTGACCATATTTCCAAGCTCCGGACGATGTATCAAGGAGAGGTGATTGTGTCGTTTGGTGGAGCCGCTGGAAAGGAACTGGCTCTCAAAGCCACCAGTGTTGATGGCCTTGTCTCAAAATACCAGCAAGTGATTGACGCATATCAAGTGTCGTGGGCGGACTTTGATATTGAGGGCAAGACGTTAGCCAACAAGAAGGTGGTGGATATCCGGAACAGGGCTTTGGTGAAATTAAAGGAGCAGAACCCGGGATTGGTGATTAGTTACACGTTGCCCGTTGAGATATTTGGCTTGACCAATGAGGGCAAGTGGCTATTGAAGAATGCAAAGGATAACGGGCTGGACGTTGATGGTGAGTAGCCCTTTTTTTGGAGCGAACTTTGGTAAATTGCGTTGCTCATCCCTTACACTAGTCGTCAATATTATGACAATGGACTACGACCCGGCGCATTGCCCTTCCAAAACCTGCGAAACAGTCATGGGTCAACACGCCATCTCCGCAGCTCAATCCACCAAAGCCCAACTGGAATCCCTCGGATTCACCAGCACCAAGGTCGGAATCACACCCATGATTGGACAAAACGATCTGGCAAGCGAAGTCTTTACCCTCCACAATGCGCAAGAGCTTGTCGACTTTGCTGCCAATAATGACTGGGTCGCTTTTATTGGGTTCTGGAGTTTGAACAGGGATAACAGTATCAAGGCTGATGACATGGAAGTAAGTAGTGGGATTGTGCAGGGTGATTGGGCGTTTTCGACCTTGTTTGCCGTGTTTGGGCTTTGAAAAGCGATAGATACCCTTGGGAGGTTACTGTGACACTTTTTGGTAAATGTGTGTGTGTGCGTGTGCGTGTGTGTATAATGTATCGTCCAAAAAAGACAGTATTTTTATTTTTATCATTAGTGCTGTTTTGCAATAGTCTGTGACGGGAGCTGAGCGCCGAGGTGCCCTCGCAAGTATCAGGAGTGTAAAAAACCTTGATCGACACTGAACACTTAGGGCCAGGAACCAAAAAGGGTAGGTTGAAAAGCCATAGTCAGGCATTTGCGGCTTGAGGATGATCCCTTTCAATACCTGCCGATTCAATGTCGACAAGCCCTTTTTGCAAACCTTGCACCAGTCATGTTCAAATGTGTTCAATAGATCTGACAACTGGCCAACGTTCATGTGCAGGACAATGGAATATTGTTCAAATGCATTTTGCAGAGAAACAAATATTGAACTCAATAATCAATCTCGGCAAAGATCCCGGCGTGTAAAATAGTTGCCGACAAGGACAAAAAAGACTTGCAGTTTTCCTTTGATTTCCAGTTGAAGCAACAAACTTCAACGAGGCCGCAATAAGAAATGGACTGCTATGGCGTCCCGCCGTAGAATGCCAGTGCGGATCAAACAAACTTTTGCTCTAATTAATAGTAGTCTTATCAACCAATGTTCGCTATGGTGTTCACTGTCTACTCTGTATTCAATATGTTTGTATCAGTGGAATGAATTTTGATTGTGTCGATATAATACAGATACATGGCCAACCAAATCATGGCCATCCAATTTCACTCCCCAAATGAGGTCAAGAGAACAATCTTATAAACCCTCACCGATCATCAAAGGCAAAACGTCAAAAACGACGACGAGAAACGGCGACGACAAAAGGCCCGAAAAAAACAAAAAAAAAACAGGATGGGAACCCGCCCAGATTCGAACTCATTGGATCCTTGTAAAAGTCACGAGACCAGCACCGCGCATTTAATTTTAACTTGGGGGGCTTAGTACAACGGCCATTCGGCGGGTTGACCGCCGTTCGAGCCAGATGGTTGAACTTGGCCATGGGACAAATTCTTGCTTTGGGGACAATGGAGACAAAAATGGGGTTTGCATCCATTGTTCTTGGCCATGTCTTTTTTTTTAATGAGGATTTCTCTCGTTTTTGATTGTTGCCTTCATACGGTCGTTGCCGATGGAGAGTCGGGGACTTGACCAAAACCAGTTCTGATCTATTACGGTAATCATCTTGTCATCATCTTTTCGTCGTTGTCGTCGTCGTTGCCGTCGTTGCCGTCGTTGCCGTTGAAATGTCCGGAAAGGATGGACACTTAAATCATTCTCACGTGTCGTGTAGCCAAGTCGGAATTCGGAGGTTTGGGAAAAGGGACAGACAAGGTGTCAAGTCTGGAACACACAACCCCTGCAATCCATGGTAGACCCCTTGTCTTTGCATTCGAATGCATCACATCAGTATCCATCCCGCACACCTCCCATGCATCTGATTGGCTTCCACCATTCGCCACGGGTGCCTACATCCCTTGGTAGGTCGCCAACAAGGTTGCCACACTCGAATGTGAAAGGGTCCATCAAGATGGAACACAACGGGTAAAAGTACAATCGGTTGGGGATATAAGCATGTGAATAAGGGAAACACCGTGTCAGTGTCACACAAGCCCAAAGTCCCTGACCCAGGTTGTATCTAAAATAAAAATTGCAATAGAAAAATAAAAAAAGCAACATTTCACAAGCCACATTCCAATGGATTCCATGAATGCATATATACATACGAGACTGATTCAAATGCACTTTCCCAAGAGCAAAAAGCGTAATTTTATCCGCGTGTTTGGCCTTCCCGTTGTTGGGAATTGGAAGAGGCGGAACGATTTAAATAGGAATTTCACACTTGCCATTCCCCACACGCGTTGGGTGGGATTTCACCTCAAGAAACGATCACGACGACATTTCAAGAGGTAGGTTGTTGGAGTGTGTTGGTGTGTGTTGGTGTGGTGCTAGGCTGGTCGTGTGCGATCACGGTGGCCCCGCTCGAGGGGGGAGGATAAAGGGACTGTTCCGCTCTTTTATGACGTACGAGGCGATATGTGATGGAAATCACGCTCGTGTGATTTGAATCAAGGGCTCTTGGACATGATTTGTGTGTTGGGTTATCGGTATTGCAATCTATGGCGGTAAAAACGGGATGGAGGAATTGAAGGGATAAAAAGGGAAACTCTCGTCTGCACAAGAGTCGGGTATACAAAGAGCTCTGGTTATACGCTCTCGGCTAGTGGACAAGTATATCAAGAGAGTGTGCGTGTGGTATGGCTCCGTGTCTCTGTGTTCGTTCCTAAACTGCGCACACAACCGGAAAAACTGCGATACCCAGGTATATGCGCTATGCACCTTGCATATGCAAAAAGATATTGGGAAGGGGGAGGAGTTGGTTTTGTGATACGCCCACATTTTGGCGTAGGGAGCGCCACGCCCTTTGAGGGCCATACGAATTATGGGCCCCACACAGCACACTTGCTGGGGAGACAAGTAGAAACTCCTACTACTGTCCTCTTGCATTTTGGGGTTTGTTGTGCTTCTTCGGGGTTGTTGCTGGATGAAGAGAGATTGAGCTATGGGCGTTTCAAGATTATAAAAATAGTGTCGCCTGTCAAAAATCCCTACGCGTCGCATCGGTTCCGCTCACCGTCTCTTGTTTTACCTACAGATCTCAACAAGGACGAAACTACCCAGCGCTCAATTATCCACACACACACAACTGCAAAACTACGGGCAAATCGGAGCTGCGCTTCACCTTTTCCCCCCGCACCTTTTGGCCCAATCCTCCCCCCCCCCCCCCCCCAACCCCCCCCCCCCCCCCACCCCTTTGGAACCCTGCGCTAGCGTGACTTGTCAAAGACGCGCTTTTATATAAAGACCGAAAACCCTCCTCCGCCCCCCCTCTTCACCGTTTTTAGCTTCAGCTTACGCTTGACACTCGTAACCCGCTCGCCATGCCAGCGATCGACGTTTCCATGCCTATAGCAATGGCATGCTCACCAGCAACACCCGGTGGCGACACAGCTGCATACAGAAGACGTTTCTCCATTATTGGGAGCTTGGGAAAATCTCTCGGCACCAGTCTAGGCCGCTCTTTTACGGGAAGCTTTGGTCGCAACAGTTATACACGAGAAGGATTTTTAGAGTATGTGTTCATATAGTGTACTGCTTGTGCTGTAGTTTCGCCGAGAGCTCACCCAGTTTCTAGTGTTTACAACTTTCAATTTGGCGCACGGTCTCCCGTGGTTGCTGCATCGCCAGCACACGAGTTGGCGCACTTTGCCGGACTTGAAGACCGGTTCTGCAAAGACTTCTTCTGCTGTGGCATGAACCTAGGAAACCTGCACGATCTGCTACAACATTTTGAAGAGTGCCATGTCCGCGTCGAATCCGATATCGACGAGGACGAGGACCTCCCTTTTGAGTTTGAAAGTATGGACGAGATGGATACGGACATGAGCGACGGCGACAGCGTTTCCTCACATCCAACCACCTTTACCGACATTTACCTCAAATCCCAGCTCTTGCAATCCCAAACGAACCCGACGCAAGCAGTCGCCTTGTCTGACATCTTTTCCGAAGATTACCGAATTAGCAATCGATCCGGTTCGACTGCATCAGCATTTGACACATCAGTGATTCGTAAACGCGTCACCTCTGGCCCCACCTCCACCCGGGTCAAAAAGGTAAAACCTGCACAGCAGCCAGAGCAACAACCCACACTGCCGTTTAGCGTAGACGGACCGACTCAGATGGTTAGCGATATGGACATTGACGAGCCACCAGTTGCACCGTCGCCATCTGTCGTGCAAACACCTTCCCCCGCTCCTACACCAGCTCCTGCTGCCGCTCCTTCCCCATCTCCAGCGCCCGTCTCGATGCCACAATCCCTCTGCCCTCCCTCCCTCCCCGCTGCACTCAACCTCCAACCCCTCCATCTGCCCACCGCCGCCTCGCTTGCCCTCCCCAACTTTGATACTCCCGTTATCGCCCCTGCAGCAGCTGGACAAACACCCATGACGTACGACGCGATGGCAATGGTGACGGACGATGCCCAAAAGGATGATCGCCCATACAAGTGCAAGGTGATGGGCTGCACTAAAGCATACAAGAATCCCGGTGGTCTTAAATACCACATGCAGCACGGACACTGTGAAGACACTGGGGACCCAGAAATGAACAACATCATTCACAAACCATACCAATGCACTGTTCCCGATTGTGGAAAACGTTACAAGAATCTTAATGGCCTCAAGGTAAGATCTTTTTCAGATGCGTTATTTCATACGCATTCGACTCATTCCCCATTTTAGTATCACATTGAACACGCGCATATTTCATTACTCGGAGCCTGCTAAGATCGTACGACCCATTATACCATCTTATAACGCGACAGTTTTTTTTTTTTTTGGCGTTGTGAAAACGAACGTGATTTCTTGTAGATGGCTTTGAAGGTCACCTGTCTCCTTTAATTACCTGCCCTCCATGATCCGTTCCGTATGAAAGGAGGAATCTGGTGATGGATGCATGGAGGGAAGAGGTTCACCATTCATAGATTTGGGTTCCTTTTGCGGGTTAAGGTGGTTTTATATCATATCTATATTTTGTGTTCGGACTTTTTTTTCTTTTGCAATATCTGTATATTTATACATATCATTTCTCGATTCTTGGTTTCTTCTTACTGGTTAGTGAATTCACAGCCCACCACTGTGATCAGTGAGGCGGCCATTGCAAACGTTTGTTGACGCTTGCCTGTGCGTTGAAAGACGGGGGTCCTTTTGGGGTCAAATCTCTTGTGAGTTTCTTGTACGTTTTGTGTTTTGCGTTGGTCCTGTTGGGGGCTAAAAGTGCATGAGGCGACCTACGCCAAAAGCACGTGCAATCAGTGTGCAAATCGCCTGTTGATAACGATTACGATCGCTTACCTTATTTTCACGTGATAACGATCGCGTGACGCGCAGACTTTGATGCTGGACGGAGGGCTGGACGGAGGGTACTTTGGGGCTCTCGACAAACAAGTTGGCAAAACAAGTATGCTGGTAACCACCAAGCAGACGCTCTCCCTCCCTCTCATCGACATATCCCCATTTCTCGCTCCAGACGATGCACCCGACGTGCAAATCGCCCGCCAAGCAACTGCTGAACTTGTTGATAGGGCCTGTCGAGAGGTTGGCTTCTTTTACCTCATTGGCCATGGTCTCACCCAAGAGGAGATGACAGAGATTCGAACGGTAGCGCACGAATTTTTTAAGCAGAGTCCAGAAGAAAAGGAGGACATTCACATTACAAAAAACGATTTTGCGAGGGGATATCAACGGTTAGGTCAGAATATCACGCAGGATGCTCAAGATTGGCATGAAGCGATAGACTTTTATGCGCCTGCTCCCAAATCCCTTTTGGAAAAGGGGATCAAAACGCTTAGTGGAAGTAATCCCATTCCACGGCATCCTGAACGGTTCTCTACCGTCGTCAACACCTACGTCCAGACCATGACCCGACTTGGTGCCGCCATGATGCGCGCCATTGGACTGGCTTTGGGTGTCGGCGAAACCTTTTTCGAACCCTACATGAAAGAAGGATTTTGGGTGATGCGCATGATTGGGTACCCTCCTCTACCTCCCTCCTCAACTGGCCTCAGTTGCGGCCAACATACCGACTATGGTTGTCTCACTCTCCTCAACGCAGACTCTACACCCACTGCTCTCCAAGTCCTCTCCAATGGAAAATGGATCTCACCTACCCCACTTCCAAACGCCTTTATTATCAATATAGGCGACATGATCCAGGTATGGACAAACGGGATCTACAAATCAACCCTCCATCGCGTGATACACTCCGCAACGAATGTGTACCGGATTTCGGTACCATTTTTCTATGAGCCGGGGTTTGATGTGCGTGTTCGGCCGATTGATAAATGTGTCGAGGAGAGTGGGGTGGAGAGGCTTCCTGAAGTGGTGTATGGTGAACATTTGTTGGGGAAAGTGACTGGGAATTTTGATGTGGGGGAACAAAGGATGTAAAAACATTTTTTGCTTGGGCTGGGTTTGAGGTGTTGGTTGGGCTTGAGCAGCTGGTGGTGAAAGATGGCCAATGACGGCAAACGCCAATGGAATATGTCATTTATGGACAAGATTTGTTAATGTACTTTGATATTGGAGCATTCTAAACCTGCGGACATTATGAGTAGTCAGTTGCATTGAACAGAAATATAAACAAACCGGAATAGCCTCAGGTGCTGCGCCACTTGCGCGTTGTGGCACAGCAGATCGGGCATTCTGTTCTTTCCCCCTTTGCGCTAAAAGAACGCTTGGCTTTTCTGCCGATTACCGACCAACGAACGACGACGACGAAACAACGACGGATTCATTCTTTTGACTTTTTTGTGACTTGTGTGTGCTTGACGATTTTGAATTGGTCACGATGAACCCAGAGAAACCCAGTCCCTACACATCCGGCCCGCCACCAGCTTACTCGGCGCAACCCTTTGGTGCACCCACTGACGTGCACCCTGCGTATCCCGTCCAATCGTATCCGCCGACTCTTGTGAATAGTGGGTATCCGCCAACGACTGCCAATGCTGCGTATCCGCCTGTGCCCTACGGTGGTTCACCCAACGGTGGTTTACCTTATGGCGGTGCACCATATGGTGGTGCCCCGTTTCCAGTGACACCCTACCCAATGGCTGCGGAAGCAACTGCAGGACAGAGTATGCCGTCGGAAAAGGGTCAGGGCGGACAAGTGTTTGGACCCTATTTGAGATATGTAAATATGGATGTGGGGAGCCGGATGTGGTTTGGTATGTACCATTTTTGTGCGGATCATCAGTGGAGATGAATGGGGTCTTGATTTTTTTTGCGACAGGGTCCATCCTTGTTCTCACCAGTTCATCTTCCCCCGTCACGGCCACGGTCCATTCCAACCTCCCCACTACCTCACCCCTCTATTTTCCCTCCAACTCCGTCGACACCCACCTCCAATACACTTTTCATCGCATCGACCTCGCCCTCCCAATGGGAGACTCTCCTGCCATGTGGACATATGCGATCGACGCACTGCCGGAGCAAACCTTTAATTTTCACATAACGGCCGCTCATGATTGCAACTGGCGGTTTGCGTTCTATTCTTGTAATGGGTTTAGTACGAGTGTGTCCAAAGAAGAGCGGGAGAGATTGGGTGGTGTTGGTGCGCTTTGGAAGGATGTTTTGAGTCTTCATCGTGAACATGGCAAAGAGTTTCATGTCATGTTGGGGGGTGGTGATCAGTGAGTATATTTGAGCGATAGGGTCCTTGGCGATCATGAACGAGTTTGTTGATTATCGTTTTTTTTGTTTTGTAGGATATATGGAGATCCCATCTGGAAGGAGCTTGACGGCCTCAAAGCGTGGCTCCACATAAAGGGCAAAGAAAACCGTCGAAATGCTCCATGGACTCCAGAACTCGAATTCGCAGTCTCTTCCTTTTACTTTAACTTGTACACTAGCCACTTTGCGACTCCGCACCTCCGAGAAGCCCTCGCCTCCATTCCGTCCATTTTTCAAATCGACGATCACGATATTTTCGACGGATACGGGTCGTACCCAGAGTACCTCCAACACTCTCAGTACTTTCAAAACATTGGGCGTATCGCTTGGAGATTTTATTTACTTTTCCAACAACATACCACCATGCGTCTTGCTGCGCTAGGTGGACCCCATGCACGGGAATTCATTTCCCCCAATGGTCAAACTTTTCATTTCGTCAAGATGCTTGGACCCAGCGTTGCCCTCCTCGGTCCCGACACCCGCAGCGAACGAAACCCAATGCAAATCCTCTCACCCCAATCCTACGACCTCCTCTTCCAAACCCTCAGAACCCTTCCCCCTACCATCAAACACGTCATTGCCATGCTCGCTGTTCCCATCGTCTACCCGCGCCTCAAAGCACCCGAAACTCTATTGACCCACTTTGGCAAAACCAAACGATCAGCTAATAACGCTGTGAATGAGATTGGAAAAGGGTTGGGAAGTGTGGCTGGAAGCGCTGGGAGATTGTTGGGAAAAGTGGGTCTAAAAGTCGATGCGCATCAATGGGAGACTGAGACAAAGGGCAAGATTGATGATGTGCTTGGAAATGTTAAAAAGGGGTTGGGCAAGAGTGGGTTGATGAGCGGTGTGATTAGTCAGTTTGGGGAGGTGGATTTACTTGGTAAGCAAGCTGCTTATGTGTCTTTTGTTTTGTTTTTTTTTAAAAAAATTCCTACTGACACCAAAGTTATTATTCCCTTGTACAGACGACCTGATCGATCATTGGACCCACCCCAACCACACCCCCGAACGCACCGCCCTCATAACCCGCCTCCAAGCCCACGCATCCCAAACACGTACCCGCATCTCCTTTATATCCGGCGACGTCCACTGCGCCGGTGTTGGCCGCTTCTTTACTCCAACCAACCCAACGGATCCAACCCTCATGTACCAATTCATCGCCTCTGCCATCGTCAACATCCCTCCACCGAAAGGCGTTCTGAAAATGCTGCATTCAAGTGCGAAACAATTGGACTTTGGCAATGGGGTCAAAGAGGAGATGATGGATATGTTTCCCAAGGATGTGGATGGAAAAGAGTTGAAGGATCAGAAATTGATTGGGAGAAGGAATTGGGGGGTTGGATGTGTGGTTGGTGACGAGTTGCAGGTGGTGATTAGAGTGGAAGGAACGCAGACGGGCGTATGTGTTCCTTTTGGTCCTATTGTGGTTCCTCCCGTGGTGTGAACAGGACGATCCGCGTATGTTGATTGGTTGGCATGTCGTTTAGACTGTTTTGTCATGGGGATGTAAAGTTATTTATGCTTTGGAGGGTACTTGACGTGTACGGATCCACTTGAACTGATTCTATTCATTTGACATTGCGGAAATCCCGCTCTCTGACCACCTACTTTTATGTTTTTTAAACAACTAGAGTGAGATATGCTTATTCAGATTGTACAAAATAAATTCCTACTTTTATTTATAACTGTTCAATGCCCGCACTCTTATTTCATCAAATGAACCTGCCACCACGTATACACAGTAGAAAAAAGTAGCACCCACTTGCTAGCTAGTTACAGTGCTACATGATCGTAATCGACGTGGCCACGACGGATCCGCCGACTTGCAAACCACAAAGTATCATCAACCCCTCCTTACCAACCCCCTCACACCACCCAAAACAACAAGCACAACAACACCCCACCAAAAACAAAGTTCACCCCACTTTACAACGACTCCATCATCCTCTTTAGTTGGTATACGACACCCCGAATCAGGGATGGGTTCCGGATGTACTATCTGCGGGGATTGCCGCGGACGACGGAAAAACAAGAGTGTGATGCTCCACAAGAGTGTACGGAGTGTCCATGATACGAGGACGTAGATCCATCGTAGGATGCCGAAAAACCCAAGTTGGGATAGGAGGAGGAGTATACCACAAATGTGGAAGGTTACGAGGAGGGTTACGGGGCGCGGTGTGGATGATGGGGACGGCGGGGTGTAAGGGACAACCGTTGTTGTTGTTGTTGTTGTTGTTGTTGACATTGTGGTCGTTTCAGTCGGTTGGTTTGTTGCTGGTGTTACTTGTACTGCGGACGGGGTCGGATTTTGCGGAATTGTAGATACCATTTGGGTTGAGGGTACTGACGACAATGAATCCAAAGCTTCCCCACCCACGACCAATGCACCGCCTCCATTCTCCACACTTTTTGCTTTCGCTAAATGTTTTTCAAGTCTCTTGGCTGCCGCTTCTCGCCATTCGGCGGCTTCGGTGGGGGTTTTGGGTACGAGTGCTGCTGATGGTGGGGTTGGCGGGCGGGTGTAGGTTGCGTTGAGCGGTTTGGAGGGTGGGTCATTCGTTGAGGTGGGTTCGGACGGGGTAATGGGTGGATGGGTAGATGGAACAGGTGAAGACGGAGTTGGGTCAGGGGTTGCTGGTGGTCTTACCGTATCTTGCTTGTTTTCTCGTGCCCCTGCGACAATGTACCGCCCTTCAGCCCAAACAGCGACAGCTCCACCTTCCCTCTTCAAAACCCTCTTGCGCCCGTCTCGTTTTTCTGCGACTAGCTTTTTGGCGACAGCTGGATGGGCTTCTACCCATTTTCCGCCTTCCCATACCACTGCCATGGGTGGATGTCGGTTACGCTTTTCAGACTGTTCGTTTTCAACCTCTGGTGTTGTCGGTGTGGGTTGTGGCCACCCACCAAAAGGTCTCGGTCCACCTGGTCTTCGATCGAGTTTGGGCACTGAGACGCCTGTAAAGTATCCGTCCCGTGCCCCTTCTCTACTACCCGGTGTGATACCAGTGGGTGTGATGCCAGCCGGTGTAGTACCAACGGTCGTGGGGATGGTCGAAGCTGGTGTAGACGGTGTCTCAGATCCCAGAATTGGCCGTGGGCCGTATGGCCTTCGTCTCGCCGAATCAGTAGAGGATGTCGTAGATGGTGTGGATGTATCGGTACTGCTGCTTGACGAGCTGGATGAGCGGGACGAGGTCGATGCAGACGAGGTGGGGGAGGTAGGGCCAGAGTCTGGTGGTGTTTCTAATCCACGGGGAGTCAGAACGTCGGCAGGAAGGATATCAGTTTGTCGGGATGGGCGGTCGTAGTGGTAGGGTAATCGACCTGTTCCTCCCGCTGCGAGAAAAAGGAGGGCTTCGTCAAGGTATCGTGTGGACAGCGCCATGCTTTCCAAAGCTGTTTTGGTAACCGCATCTGACCCACATCCCCACGTCAAAAAAAAAGTTTGCAATCAAGAGTTTAACCATGTACGCATACCTTGCAACATGACCTTTTTGGAAAACTCAACCCAGGCATGAACACGCACTCTCACGCCTCGCTGTCCACCAACACCAGCTGGGGTAATGCAGTATCGTTGCACCGTTGAAAAGACTGTTCCATAAGGCAGGGAAGGTGTGAGGGTCGTCACATTTACAACGAGGACGCTGTTTTTGCGAGTCATTGAGCTTACAGTCTCGTCTGCCTGCCGGGAAAGTCAAGGAGAAAAACCACCATTACCTGTATTCGTGTTGGACTACATGCTGATCTTCAATGGCCACCGTCAACATTGTTCCATCTGAAAATGACAAAAGTCAGAAACTCGCTCTTGGGATGTATTTAGGATGGGCGTACATACACATCGGAGCTTTCACATGGATCTTATACGTAACCCGCCTACGTACCCATCGCCCATGTTTGTCCTGCCCCCATTTCTCAATTTTGAGATCTGAAATGATAATAAAACTATAGGTTCAGTGCATGCATGATCGAAACATTTATATACCACATATACGAACCGGTACATCCCCTCCGCTCACAGACGCTTTCGACTACCTCTGACCCTCCTTCACCGAATATTGCACCCGCCGCCTCGTTAGCTCCAATCCGGTAAACGGCATCAAGTACACATCGTCCGGGGTGTGTTTGGCAGGCACAGGTGAGTGATCGGGTTGGTATGGGGTCTTGTTCGGTTGACTCGGGAACGGTCGGGTTTTGCGTTATATCCTTTGTCTTTGTCTGGATTTTCTCGTCTGCATTTGTTTCCCACTCCTCTTTGGTTTCTAGCAATACTTTGTCATCATGCTCCTTAAGGGTTTTTGCCAAAGAAGCCGGCGAAAATGTCAAAAAAGGGGACGTCATATCCAGCTCGGGTATACCCAAAAACGACTGTGGTGGAGAGGATGTCGTCGTATCTGGTAAACCTGTCATCGGCGACGTGAAATAATCTTTTTGTCCGTTGTCCCATCAGTATAAAGACAATGCTGCAATGTGTTCAAGAATCTGTTACCTTCGGCAGCTTCAGCAACCTTGCCATTTTTGTCCTTATTGTTGACCCAGTTTACCAATACGTCCTGGACGGTCGGCCGGGGATGTCGTCCAGTTGCCCGTCGGCCCCGTTTAAGATGTTTCTGTAGCATGTGTCCGAAAACGCTCTTCTGTAGGGTTTTTTTTATACAAGTGCTATGACGATGAGCCTATCACCCTTGTCTCAACCCCCAAGCATTCAAATAACGCGCAAGGAGAGACAAAGCTCGTGGACTCGTGCGCAGCAAATCCAAGTTACAACAAAAAGGTGACAGCAGAGTGATTTGCGACTCCTCTTTAATGTGACGACGATGACGAACAAGCATATAACGGTTTATTTTCAAAAGCAAAGGAACAAAATGGAAATATCCAAAAGGCAAAGGCGGAACGCAACTCGTTGTCGCGCTGGCGATAAACCTCTGGGGCCGTCTTCCCCAAAAGCAAAAGACAAACACAGCCAAAACAGAGATAAGCAGTTTGTTCGCTGCGTAAGTAGGAGGTGAACTAATTGGCCACATACGACATGGCATATACTCAAAAGAGGAAAATAGAAAAAGGAGCACCTGTGCAAAAAGCTATGCCACGGATGTCCTTCCACCCCTACTTTTTTTCGGTTTTTTTTTTTGATTTAGACAGACTGCCGACTTGACAGCGTTTTGCACGCTGCGATGGTTGGGATCTACTATGTTTTTGTTTGGTTTTCTAAACATTGAGTGCGTCCGCGGCATTTTCCACAGCACACTCGAGATGCTTGTCCTCTTGGAGCTTGTAGCGCGTCCCCCCCTTGCAGGGTTGTCCGCGCGTTGAGGGATTTATCAGTGCGTGGCAGGTCTAAACGATGATGCCACTTGTTACCACTGGACGTTTTGGGCGGAACACTTTCCAAAAGTCCTGAATTCGGAGGATCCTCCGTGCATTGGAAGGGAGAGGTATGCAACCAAACATGATTACTGAGGAATATCAGGGCGTAAACAACAAAATGGCGGCATGATTCGGTTGCATTTTTGCTCACACTAATGGCATAGCGCAGACGACATTGAACGACTTGAAAATGTCCGTTGTCAACGATAGTCAGAAGTATGTCTCGGAAAGCGCAAACTGGGTGCACACATGGATGTAAATGAAAGCATCATATTATGCCCAAAGTAGAAGCAGAAAGCCCAACATTTATTGTAAAACATTCGAGATGAACCTTGTTGCATCTCTCGACACCGGATTATTTATTTTAATTGCACTTTTTGACAAGACAACGTGACAATCATAGATAAAAGTAAAAAGGGACATCCCTATGGAGATGCATACTATGAAAAGGATACCAAAAACAAGTTACATAGAGGTGGCCCCCCCTTTCCGGGGAGATCACCGTTTATCGTCACCCTCATCACAAGACCAGTACACCGATTCTGATTCCCATTCTTCATGATCATCATCACCTTGCTCACACCACAAGGACTCTAGTGCAGACGATATCAGGCCAACTGATGCTTCACTCACTCCTCTCATATCCAAAACTTTTTTAGAACCCTCTCGAGCTTCTCGCAAGCCCTCACATTCAACTCGCAGCATTTCCCGTTCAATCTCTGCTTCACGGACCCATGCACGATATGCCAATGCGGGGCCTGCAATTACGTCCTCAAGACTTTCGCGAAGGGCTTCAACAGAAGGTGCGACCTGTCCGATGAGGTTTGTGAGATGAGATATTCGTGCGTGCATGGTTTGTACATGTTTTTCGTTGGAAGGGTACGAAGGGAGTGGGGTGGGGCGGATGTGGCTTGGTGACGACGGAACACTAGGGTTGAGGAGAGTGACGGGGGTGCCGGGGGGAGAGCAAGGGGAACGACAGCTGGAACGATCCGTCTCATCAGAGTCCACTTCCAAGCCTTGAAATGGGCCAATGGTCGAAGCGAATCCCGCGCCCACCAGAAACGTTTCACGTATAGTTTGAAGCATCGCAGCAAAGGCTTCCCGCTGAATTTTTCGCGACGCTAGGTCATCCACCGTTACGCGATTCTCGTCGTCTACGTGCGGGAGGAAGGTTGAACTTGTTGTTGAGAGACGTGGACTAGTGGGCAAACTGTGGAAAGCACCACATGCTCCTAATGCGTGTGCCCCTCCTACAGTCCATCGTCGTGAGTTTTTTCCCCAGCCATCACCATTATCTGTGTTCATGGGTGAGCTCCATCTCTTGCTTGCTCCGGTACTGCTTGTACTATTGTCCGATGCATTCGACTGCTTACGTTCCCTGAACGAAGACAACTCCACCACCTCCCTCAAAAACTTGCGTTCAAAGCGCAGCTGCCCTATTTCTTCAATATAGGCTTCATGTTGTCGTTCCTGCTCTTCTACACCGTCCAGGACGTTCCGCAACTGGTGTCGAAGGTTAATGTAGGATGTTGTGAGCTGGTCGAATCGGAGGACGGATTGGGTAAGAGCGCGGTTCAAGGTGGTTAGAGAGGTGTAGTGCTCAGCTGGATAGAGCGCAGGAGACATGCATGACGACAACATTGACTGAGTACTACGTAAATGTTAAATGTTAAAAGTTAATGAACTGACGCAACACTTTGATGGCGGAACAGCTTTGCAACTTACAAGTCACACTCTCCATCCTCTTCCGTTTCCGCTGATTCGTGAAGGTGATGCTCGACAGAGGATGTAGTAGATGAGGATGAGGATGCAGAAGAGTAACTCGTACGATGTTTTGTAGATCTCATTTTGAGCGGGTCAAGCACCCCCGAGCGTTTATCAGCACGCATGTGGGGAACACTCCGTTCTGATTCCATAGAAAACGACCCATCGGTCATCATAACGTGTTGTTTCTATGGAAGTACTTGATGATCCAGAAATGAACGCAGCGGGTAGTGTGAAAATGATTGCGAAAAGGTAGGTTTTTGCTAAACTTGAGTAATTTTCTCGCTTTTTCTTTGCAGCCCTCCACACCCCAATGTCCCTTTCCCGGTGGCAATCCTTGTGATGAATTACCGCATGCGATTCAAAAGTTCTTATTTGGTATTCATAAAGTGGGAACCACCAACGACCTCGGAGGTTTCCAGGCTAAAAATAGCAACACGATGCACAAGAGCTTGTTCCAATGGTTTTGAAACTTCTAGGGTCGCGATTGGGTCCGAGAAAGGCCGAAAGTCCAGCCACGGTCAGAGATTGGCCTACGCTTGTCAGCAAGCGGACCCTTACTGTATGTTGGCGAGAAAGAGTTGGCCTGCAACCTTGACCACAACGTTTTAGGGTCCACGGAGAAGAATGCGCAGACTGGCCAAGGTATGCGTCGCAGTTGAGGTCGCTTTTGAGTTTTCTTTTCAATGCAAAAAGCAATGAGGTAGGCAGGAATGGTCAAACTCGAGAGTTGGACGAGGAAGGAAGAAACCAAAATTGGGATTGGAAAATGGGTTTTGGAACACTCGGCTGTTTCTTGACGCCAAAACGTCCCAACTCCGCTTGACTGGCAATTTCGCTATCATGACGTGGAGTCACGTTGCCACCCAGTTTTATGGCTGTGCCTGCAAAGCGTTGTGGACGTTGAAGTGAAGTCATTTAACAAACTCGCTCTCCAACTTGATCAAACGGCTCTTATTGACAAGAATGCCAAGACGTGTGCTGCCAAACAGGCCCAATACACTAGATGGAGGGTCGGCGATGGATAATCGTTGGGAGCATTCCCTTCCGCAAAGCAGAAACCGCATGGACTTGTAGCTGTTCCATCCAAGACAAACGTAACATGTAGCACATTGGCTAGCGTGGTGCATATATCCATGGGTACCATATGCAATTCAGGCAAGAGCCTGACCATCACATTCAAAAACGACAAGCGGCGTATTTTGAGTGCCAGTTTCTGCATGTCCGGATCTCCATGAGATGGTTACCTGTTGCTGGACGGGGTTGGGTTATGGCTCAGATGGGCATTGCCAATGATATCTCATCCATCGCTGCAAGTCGGTTATCAGTCACCGTGCCGCTCACCGTGTGGCACCGTCGATCGTTCCAACTAACCCAAGTATTGCATTGAACGAAAGGCTGTTTGAACAACAGGATAACAACAATCTTTAAAGAGGATTCTTGGGGCATCATGGTGACAGCAGCGGAAGCAGGTAAGCAATGAATCATCTGCTGTGATTATTAGAACATATCTCTAAACTGGCCGTGATTCCAGCGGCTGCTGAAGTATCCCACAGCTCAACTTGGAGTGTTGGAGATGAACGCTCCAAAGGCAGTCAGGCAGATGACAAGAAACGCTCACGCCGAGCACGGAAGCGACCCGGTCGTAAGGCAAAAGAGAACAAGCCACGCACAAAGATTGTGGTTCGCAGATTACCTCCTCATCTTCCCCAAGAGATCTTCAAGACGACAATTGACAAATGGTTGGGTGAGACGGATTGGTGGACTTTTGTTGCAGGAAAAATTGCCACTAGGTATAGCATATAGCATTCAACAGATACACCACGAAGCAAAAGCTTACTCTCATTTCAATTGCAGCCAAGCCAAAATCAGCGTGTTCTCTCGAGCATATCTCAACTTTAAGAACGTCGATGCTCTTCTTGATTTCTGTCGTACATACAATGGTCATCTCTTTGTAGATTCCAAAGGTATGGGGACCTGTGTTTATGTTAGGGACGAGGACTTTGTCTCATCTTTCGCGACAGGAGCTGAGCATCGAGCTGTTGTTGAGTTTGCCCCTTTCCAGCGTATTCCAAAGAGTAAGAAGAAGCCTGACCCGAGAATGAATACGATCGAACAGGGTTTGTAGAACGTGTCGAATGGCGACAAGTTATTACTAGACTGACCTTCTTTTCGCGGTATCACAGACCCAGATTACCTCGCATTTCTCAAAAGTCTCGAAGAAGACAACGAAGCAAAAGCTGCAGCATCTAGTGTAGCCAGCGGAGAAACACAGCTAGAAAAATTGGAAAGAACGTTGTTGGCGGATCAAGTGGCGAAGGAGCAAGCCGTTGCGCACTCAACCGTCACATCGATTGTCACAGCAAGCTCATCCCAACTCACAGGATCCACAGGACCCGATAAACCCAAGTCAACTCCTCTGCTCGATGCACTTCGCGCAAAGAAGGTAGCGTTGCGCGCTGAGGGAAGTAAACAAACAAAAGCAGTTTCAGATGCAAAAGGCAAAGAATCACGGCGATCGGAAAAGAAAAAATCTTCCTCGAAGTCCAAGGAAGGTAGCAAGTCCGGAAGTACCTCTGGCATGACTCAAAAAGCAGACATTACGAAGAGTGTCGTTCCAACTGGAATAGTCAAACGATCTTCATCACCCGTTGGAAAGAAGTCTGGGACTGCTCCCTCTGCATCCGGCGTTCGTTCCAAGGAGGCTACGGACGTGACATCTAAAGCTGAACAACGGCGAAGTCGCCTTGCTCCCACCGGTGGATTATTTAAGGCTTCATTGGGTGCTGTGCTCGGAGCCAAAGAGGCCAAGCGACCGCGGGGTAGTGGCCGAAAACAAAAAGCGGATGAAGACACTCAAAACGATGCCTCCACTAGTGCGAATACGGCGCCAGACGCGAGAGCCAGCAATAGACAACCTACTTTACAGGAGAGGGAGGAAAGTAAGGGGAGAGGGTATAGCCAGAAACGTCGGACGCGGCTCGAAGGCGATCTCATTGATGCATTAGCTGCTACAGTGATCAATGACGGCGATACAGACACTCGCAAAAGCAAAGCTCGGCAAGTGAGATCTCGTGACAATACGGGATCTGCGGATCCTCCAAAACCTGCAGAGGTATGGCCAGAGAAAGATGATAGCAGGAAAGTGTCTCGCAATCGGGTGGCTTCAACGTCATCAACTTCATCCATGGCTTCTCAGCCTCCAAAGCGCACGGGTCCATCAGTGACGATTATGAAGCGAGACGGTACCACGAGCTCATTTAATGTGGGAAAGAACGATGCTACTTAGCGCCAATGTCTTTGGTATTCATTCCGAAATTACGTAATCGTTGAGATTGCAGGCGGTCTTCGAGAAGCAATATTGTATTGCCTCGCCACGAAATCGTTGTAATGGGCGTTCATTGTCGCACTGGCGCTTACATTGAACGCTCTTGCTGTCCCCCCCTGTCATTGGCTAAACCGTAAAGAAACTTGCAGGACACTGCTCAGGTTTTGCGCATCTCTGTATCAGAAGTTCTAGAGTCAAGGGAGGCATCACAATTGGTGGGAATAATGATCTGGTCGGCTCTCATTGAGCTGATCGGCAGTCATCCCGCCAACATACAGCGTCTGAGGGGTGTGATGTTGTAACTCTTAAAAACTCTTTGTGCCCCATGCATGAGATGTGATCTCGCATGGTACACCAAATACAAGGGTCTATCGTTTCCAATTGCATGTAAATTCCGATTCGACGCCATCTCACCGGGTACTTGAATGGGTTGGTCACAATATTTGAAGTAAAGCCAGAGCTTATTTTTTTGTTGTTTGGGCAGTCCATGGACCTAACCGACGGGATGTATACATTTCAGCGAGTCGGGGCAGCTAGGATTGATTCCTTCCTGCGTGCTGAGCAGCTGAGTGTGCGATCGATCGTATTCTTTTTTGAGAAGAAATAGCCATATAGATGCTGAACAGGTTTTCCTACGTGTTTCGCTTTGGACAACAATAATAACTCGAATACGCGCGAGGGTTAGGGTATCTTTGCAGTTTAGGGAGGCCATCAATGAAGAGATCGTGGGTGCTCCCTATTAAATCTCGTTCATGAAGGGACTAGAGGGAGCAAAAAGTGCTGATAGTGACGTGAGCCAGACATTTGAGTGGGATTTTTGTGTATGTGTTGTGTTGGTGTGCCCGTGAGTAAAACTGCGATAACACCTTGTATGAAAACAGAATGACATGGTGGAAAGGGCGCGAATAAAAAGACTCTCTTCCTGCAATTGGCAGTTGGTTTTATAGATTAGCGAGTTTTTCTCTGCGTATAGCTTGTGTAATATTTTCGCAACTACAATAAGATTTGGGCCAATCGGTGTGTTTATGCATCGCAGCGACACGGGTCCTTGAAAGGAACGCAAGAATTCCAACTCTCATTCCCCACCTACCACATCACAATCACGGCCGAACCACACATACTTGAGTCCCAGGAGAAGGACCCCCACAAACTCTCCCGACTTTCGGATGAAGACGATGCCAGAACCCTCACCGGGCACCTTCTCGATGACATGCAGAAAGAACACGATTCTTCGGACGAAAACGATATCGACATGCTTGACAGCGTTCCTCCACCTCCGACCCGACGGCGGGGGAGTGTACTGGATGACGCGATTATGAGAGATATGTTGGGCAAGCGGGCGGCGCCGGCTGAGGGGCAGGAGGACAGGGAGGAACGGGAGAGGATGGAGAGGATGTATGTCATGTTGAGGTGAGGGGCGATGAGGGGTTTATTAACGTTTGATGTTTCTTGGACACGGGAGAAAGCTTACAGGTTCTTTTGTTTTATATCAAAGGTGGTCCAAACGGTATCGAGCAGCGCTTGTACGCGACGCCAATGCCAGCTTCGCCGCCGACGTTGAAGCTGCTTCCTCCCCATCCGAGGCGCCGACATCTTTCACCCAACTCTCAACCCCATCGACATCTTCCACAATGTCCAATCTCGACATGACCGCCCGGCGATCATCCATGAGCACTGGCTCGTTTGGTGCCGGGCGAATGTTCGCCAAGGATGAACTGGATGCTGCGCTGGCGGGCCTGGAACTGGATTCTGCTGCGGCGAGTTGTCCTTTGGAAGGGTCGAGTGCAGAAGCCTCAAGACGAGGATCAGACTCATGTTCTGGGTACGAGGAGCCAACCGAGGTGGTATGTCGTCCTTTGACGGCAACAACTGGAGTCTTGACCCGGAAAAGACCCAGTACAGATCGACCGAAGCGTCATGTACGATTCGCCGAAGAAGTAAAACTGATACCCCCAGAAGAATCCATAGATGACGAGGGCGGCGATGCAGATAATGAATTCAGCGGGGATGAAAGTGGAGAAAAGGAGGAGAAAGAACCAAATCAATTCACCACGACCCCAATGGAAACCTCGGACTCTAATATCATCACCGTCACCACCAATAAGAACAGCACCAGCAGCGATGAAGATGAAGAAGAAGGAGAAGAAGCACAAAAGCTTGATGTAAAATCCAAATCCCCGGCGGTGAAGAAGCTGACCAAAGCTTTCAAAAGGGCCTTCTTAGGGGCCAAACCACAAGTACGGGTGGTTCACGCCGCTTGAGGGACCTTTTTTACCCTATCAAGTTATCGCTTTGGATGAGTTCAATATGTTTTGGTGGCGGGGTTACGTGGGCTCTTCTTGAATTAGTATAGCATACTCTCTTGCAGGCCTTTTTTAACGAAATGTATATAGTTCTGTTATTTGGGTGGGGATACTCCTTGTCGGGTTGGTCTTCGGGATGCCCCGGGGACTTACGGAAACGATTTCACAAACAGTACGATTTTCCATTCTTTTATGCTGTCCGAGGTTCAGTTACAGTTATGCACAGACCTAAATAAGTTCCCTACCCACCCATAACCATACGACCAAGTAGACCATATTCTGCGAAATCTTGGAAAGTGCCCTTCAATACAGTCTCATACCATGCTCAATGTGGCTTTCGTGTTATCTGCGAATCAAAACTGACATACAACCCAGTCGTTGCGGCGACCCGTTTGGCCTAGATCAATTAAACAATGCTGTCAACAACCCAGCGACAAGGGCATACTTCAAAAGGTGGCACACAAAGAGAACTGACTTACATTTTCCAAAATATCCTTCACAGACGTTTCTTCATTAAGCTGTTCCGCGACATACCACTGAAGAAACGTGTCGGTCGTGTAGTCACCCTCTTCCCGCGCCTGTCGGACGAGATCCATGATGGCTACCGAGTTCTGCTGTTCTTGTTCAAAGGCCTTTTCCCTACACATAGGATGGGACATCAATATGTCCAGTCAAAACGGACCAAAATAAACATTCAGACCCACTAACCAAATCTGCAAAGGATCATCATACGAGAACTTTTGCTGCCCGATTGCGTGCACCAAAGCCCCCTTTGCCCGCCTCTTTACAATGTGATCGAAAATCTTCAGACCGTGCATGCGCTCTTCGTCAGATTGGGTTTTGCACCATTGGGCCGAGCCAGGAAGTTCGCGGTCTTGGAACCACAAGGACATGGAGAGATAGGCATTTGAATTGGACAGTTCGCGGTTAGCCTGAGTGTGTGTAAACGGTTAAAGTTGGCTTTTTGCGTAGAGTGTCAATTGCTATTATACTTGTTGGATAAGGCCGTTCAAGATGCGGTTGCTGATTTTCATTGCCATATTGGAGGGATGTTGCAGTAATGCAAGTATGGGATGTTTGAATGCAAAGGATAGACAAGGCGACGAAGACTATAGGGCTGGAATATCAAAGCAATGGGCTGGAAGAACACTAGTCAACAATTCGCGTGATGTCATAAAGATGAGGCCTTTCACGTGATCTGAACCAGATCTACTTTGGCCAGCAGCAACTGGCCGTTTATTGCGAACCATCCTCCTCGCATGTAAACAATCGCATAATAATCGCTATAAATTAAAATCTATGCCTCCAATACCAGCCTTATCTCACCGCCGGTCATTTACATGAACATATTCAACGTCTTCCACCCCCTTTCGCGCAACATCTTTATTGACCATCTCGGCGATCATAGCGTTGTTGAACCCCATTGGGTTATCTACACACAGGTGTCAGTAGTTGGCGGCAGTCCACAAGACGACAATTATACGTACCAAGATACAAGTGATGGCCGGAATCGGAAACACGGGCTATTCGGGTGGGCACCTTCATTCCTTGTACGGCACTCATGGCGGCGTGGTAATCCATCCAGTCGTGTGCTCCGTCTAAGTAACATGTCGCCATGTTATCAGAATTGTAAAGAAACGGATGGTCAATATTTGTTGGGCGCTTACATAAGAAGGTCGTTGGCATCTTCAAATTGGCTAAGCGGTCGTGAAGGGGTTTACGTGCCCAGGCTCCCTATGCGCGACAAACCGGTTATTAAAGCATTAAAACAACAACGGGCTTGCACGAGGTAATATACCGGCAAAAGTAATCTTGCTAATGCAAACTCTCCACTTCCGGTCTGGGCAGATATATGATAGATATAACTGTGTAGATCGTCCGCATCGCTCTGGTCAAGGTAAGCAAATCTGGACGATAATCATGAATATCCAGGCTCGCACTCAGGATCCAAACAGCCCATCTTACCGACGACTTGTGTACTTGCGCACCAATGATGGACCTATTCATCAGTCCATTAGCAACTCTCGAATAAGAAACCTTTTATTGAAATACGCACCCCAGGGTCCCATCGTACGAATAACAGACATGGGGGTAACATTCCATGACCATAGCGTTGTAAAGAGCGCGGGCAGGAATCCACGTCGTCTCAGTGCCGCTTCCTGACCTTCTGGTATTTTGCCAACACCGGCTGATATCCGGGAATTTTTAGTTGAGGGCCAAACTGCTGCACTACTTGAATGTGGGACATGCACCTGGTGAAACAAGCACAAGTTTCTCGACTCTTTCAGGATGTTTCAACGCGTAACATGCAGACAGGTAACCACCCAGACTATGCCCTATATATTACCACAAAGTGCATCAGATTACACCCATGGCGAATTCAAACGTCTGACATACGTACCCATCAATGTCATGGAATCAATCCCATTCGCCTCTCTCCACTTTTCTAATGACTCTACAAAGAATGCCTCCGCATCTTCAACGATTTCATCGTCCGTTACTCCACGTTTTAGTTTAGGGAATGAGGGACGACTGCTATTTGCCATGCCAAGCCAGTCGATAGCATAGATTCTCCAACCTGAGACGTCGCTCAGTCCAGCAAAGTTCTGTTTGCTTACAGGATTAACAATGCAGGTTGCCGGATTGGATGAGAGCATAACACCAAGCATACCCTATAAAAGAATCCCAACCCAGCCCCATATCCGTGCGCCATAACCAGAGTCTTCTTTTTTGTGCCTGTTCGACCTACTTCTTCCACGGGGGCCACGTCCTGTTCCAAGTGCACCATTTCCCCACCGGATCCATGACTCAGTTCTCTTCGCAGGATACCAGCACCTGTGGTATGATGCAACTTGTCATCTGTCCGATCGATAACTAGTGTGTTGATCATTTGCCCATCGCCGACGTCTACAAGGCCCACACGAGCAATCAAACTCTCGTTTGGCTCCGCGGATTGTGCAGATTCAATATTTTGAGAGATGTCTTTGGTTGGTGTTGAGAGTTCCGTCGTTTCCGATACAGCTTCGCGAGCCTCCTGTGGTGTAGCAGCTCCCACAAGTGTACTCGATGGCTTAAAGTACTGAAACCTAGACAGCAACCTGTTTTCTGCTGCCTGTGCCAGCGTCACTGATGTCGGTGTCCATGAGAACAAAGACCAACTTCGGCCCTTGGGTTGCTGGTGGGGCACAAATGCAACGTCGGCCATTCTGGAGTGTCGAGCAATGCGACGCCGCAGTGAGGCAAGTCGCTGTGGAGTAAAGAACGGGACTCTAAGAGTACGGGCTTTCTGAGCGTTGCAGATTCGAGGGTCAGCACCTTTAGGTAATGCTCGTCGAACGTTGTCTATGGCAGCAGAAAGCTGAGAAGCAGTGTCTCGGTGCTTGTGCTCGAGGGTTCGCCTCCAAGCGGCTATGCGTTGGGCGTGGCGATGCAACGTTGCGATGGTATGAGAGTGGAGGGTGGAGATGAGGTTATAAAGTGACCTTGCAAGTCGCCTTTCTTTAAGTATGATGGAAACTTGACAAATGCCTTTGGCTGGTCGGCAGCGGGAATTCCGGATGACGGAGCGCGATCCCCAAACGCGTGTGAGTCATCATCATCGTGGGAGCCTTCAAGAGGGTCGATTGCCTTGTATTTTACGACAATGGAAAGAGAATTGTAAAAGTAGGATTAAAACGTAATGCTCAGCCAAAAACATGAGCAGGAAACATAAACGCATGAGCATGTCAATCCCAAGAAAGAAAGGTAGTGCGTATTGTCTTACGAAACAGCCCATCCAGTGGACCTGACAATGGCCATACGCTTGGCATTACAAATCCGCTCCATTTCAGTAGAAGCCGCTTTCCCAAAGCGCTCACGGGCTGTGTATCAGAATACCAGTTGTCTATTTCTGCTTCTGTTACCATTGCGCCTACCTCTGCTTGTGCACATGGTAGAGACCATGCAATGCTCTGTAACTCAAAAGGAAGCGCAGTTCTGGCAGCTTCCGCTGACATAATCATGAACAGCTGTGCCATCGAACCTCACGTAACACGCCCTTTCCCAAAAGCCCTTCCCGTTTTCCCCACGAACGTTTCTTCGCCATCTTTGGCGACTGCCGATTACCGCAACTTTGCCCGTCGGACTTGTCTGCTATTCTTACGGTGAAGAGATTGCTGAACGAATTCATCTGTGATCTCGGGTGCGTCGCGTCAATATGGCAACAGAATATTACGATATACTTGGTCTGGAAACGTGCTGCACCGCAGAAGATATCAAAAAAGCGTAAGTGGGTTGGTCCCTCCTGCTATTAATTGACGTACTGATGTAGTAATTCATGTATAGTTACAAAAAGGAAGCGCTTAAATGGCACCCGTAAGTCTTACTCGAAGCGAAGCGCAAACAAAAATTGGACAGCTGATACCTATTCTTTTGATGTTCAGCGATAAAAATCTGGATAATGCTGAGGAAGCTCAAATTCGGTTTCGGCTTGTAGCTGAGGCATATGAAGTGTTGAGCGATGGTACGGAATGAACAGGTTTCGGTGGAAGGGCATGATAGATCCTTGATTCTAAACTTGGTTTGATAATCAAGATCAAAAGAGGGCGTACTACGATCGCACGGGTAGGACCTAGACATATTCAGAGAACCATTTCTGAAAGGTGCTCAACCACATGTGTGTTACTTCAGGTGCTCAAGCCAAGGATATCCCAGATAATCCGTCAGTACCATCAGGTGAACGCGTGTTGCAGGTCAGTGTAATTACGAGGCCTGTGTACTTATTTTCATCGTATTCTTTCAGCACACCCAAGAGGACATCCGGTCGATCCGTTTCATGTATTCGAAGCCTTCTTTGGAAATACTTCGCTATTCTCCGTTATGGAACAGCTTTTCAGTAAGCAACATTTGCCATTCTTCTTGGGTGCGCTGCTGTGGCAGGGAACTGATGATGGATCGCGGCTCTTATTCAACCCCAGGTCATGATCCATTTGAAGATTTCCGAGCACATAGTCGCACACGTCGGCCTAACCCCGGCTTTCAGCATCTGGACCCATTTTTGCAGGGTTTCTTGGGTGACCCTTTTGCCGACATTCCGACTGGACGGGCACGCATTACTCGCCAGCGCCCTTCAGTTTCCCAAGATCCATCCCGCCGCGATCCTTTCTCTGATCCGTTCTTTGATAGGATCGGTGTGTTCAGGAGCTATAGCGCCATTCCGTCGATGAATGAATTTTGGGAAACAGCGTCTAATGCTTCATACATGAATCTTCCGAGGAGCGCGTCTTGTCCTGCATCGGACCCGCATCTACGCCATGCGACGCCGGAGGCATTCGCCGGAGCTCGACTGCCGCGAGACTCTGGTGTCTCCATGCATTATAGTCCTTCCGATCGCGGTGTACCGTCGCCGGCTCAACAGCCGCATCCACTGCACGCATCTAGAGATCACCCTCAACCTAGGGGCTCTAACAGACAACCTCCTTATTCTATGCGTGCATCTGAGCGCTCGGCATCGACGAATGGATCTACCCGGATCAATGTTCCCATATTGTGAGGTAGATGACCAGTGGGGTATGTTATTGGGTATACCAACCGGTTCTGCATAAGTAGAATCTGAAGGCGAGTGACTCTTTCTGCTTAACTGAGGGCAATGCAAATGGGGATGGGACGCCATGTATCGATTGCATTCTGGTCTGATGTATATATTGTCTTTGATCTACCAGGTTGTGTTTAGTTTCTTGTTTTCTGCTTGTTTGTCCAAGTCTCTGTATATACTCTGTTGGTTGGTAAATCCTGCCTACACTGCAAGACCCTAGCTATCTGCCTAGCCAATTTATGAATTTGCTGTATAACATGCATTCACTTGGTGACAGTCACAACGATTTTCCCTGAGGTACCGGATCAAAAAGTGAGGTTGGCCGCGGAGAACCGTGTGACGCAAATAAGACCATAACGTACCCATACTCTGATTACTCTCCATGTACCTGAAAACAAATGAAAGTCCAATCAGAGCGATTCAATCCCCTAATTGGAGACGATCTTACTGGCGTAAAAACACCATTCACCCACCTATGAGCGTCAACAATGTCCGTCCATCCAAACTCTTTATCAATAATCAATTTCAAACTTCCATCGACTAGGCCCGGCAGGACCTCTTTTTCAATATGGTTTCGAAGAACGATTTGGTACTCTAGAGAACGAGAGCGAAGGGTGGATCCTTGAATCTATCGTGCTAATATTAGCGTTGTAACTTTGTAGAACAGGACACAGTGGGTCGTACCTTGAGTCGTTTGAGAAGGATAGGTGCCATATTGGACTTTTCGAGGACGGCGCCTTGGCAGTTCAAATGTCCTCAGCGTCGATGCCATATATGATACTGACCAGAAAATACATACCCTGCAAGAAAGCCAAGAGGACCATACGTCCATCCACTGCCAAAGAAGCCAGGTTTTTATCCCAGTACCCCGCTCCGATAAAGTCTACGATGGCATTGACACCCTTTCCGTTTGTAATGTCTTGCACCTTTTGTTTTCACAGCAGTGGGTTGATGTTGCGAGTGCGGCGTTTTAAGTCACTTGACAAGTCCGCACCTTTTCCTGAAAGTCTTCCTTTTTGTAATTGATACCATGAGTTGCTCCGAGGGATTTGCAGAATGCGAGCTTGTCTTCGTGTCCGGCTGTTACAATGATGTTTTTTCTTTTGGTGCGAACAAAGAATTATGAGGGACGATATACAACAATTCATGCCAGACCAACCGGGACGTACGCTTTGGCCTTTCTGGCAAGTTGAATAGCAGATAGCCCCACCCCACTGGCCCCAGCATGAATCAGGACATCCTCGCCTATTTTACAAAAAGATCTGTCTTAGCACTTTGCGTAATATGTACCTTGGCGACAGTCTGTACCTTCTGTGAGATTGTTGACCAGAAACAAGGCTTGATATGCTGTGAACCAAACCTTTCTCCAAGGACTCGATCAGCTTCATGTGTGGAGCACAAACAAAAGTTGTTGCATACCTCAGGAATGGCAGCTGCCTGCTGAAAGGTGAACTGTTCCGGAATAGACATCGCCATGCGTTCCGAAATGGTCGTATACTGATTTGCACGTCAACATTTTCCTGAAGACCATCATTCAACTTTACTTGACATCAACCGACCTCCGCGTAGGCACCCCCATACACGAGTCCAAAAACCCTATCCCCCTTCTTGAACCTCTCCACTGATCAAACAAATTCAGTCCAGATGCACTTTTTCCTATCCACAAATCGATCGTCCGCATACCCTTTGGACCAATTTCCTCCACAATACCCGCAAATTCCACCCCAAGAATATCGGACACCCCCTTTGGAACGGGGTAATGCTGGTCCCGCTGGAGAATGTCCATTCTGTTCAAAGCAAAAGAGTGGATCTATCATTGGGTTCTTTTGATTAGTCAGAACCTCCTTTTTGTATTGGATGGGGTTTGTTACCTTCACGAGCAGCTCATCGTCCTTTGGACTCGGTTTGGGAACGGTATCGATCGCCAAGCCGGATGCATTGCCTTTTTTTTCCCGTCTTCAATAATGCCACAATCAGATAAATATGACAGCTCTAAACCCCACCTGGCTTTTTCACGACTACTGCACGCATAGTCTCCGTCATAACTCTTGCTTGTCACTTGGGCACAGATCTGTTCGTCTGTTCGTCGATTATATGAATAGAACTACTCAGTCGATCAAACGTGTTCGAAAACGGAAACGCTGACAAAAAGGTTAGGATAATTTGGATATTAAAATCGGCCATTTGGGCGGTCCGACGTTCCGCCTGTGACGCGTATGGCACGTCAGGCTGGCTCTGTCGAGTGTCGCACCTTGGTGCGCTGCCGACAAAAGTAAGCCATGCACCAGGGTTGGACCTGCTTTTGCTGTTGCAGAGCCACTGGACGTACACAAATTAACTTAAGCAAGCTGGGGGTACAAGATGGTTTCCGTTAACCTCTGGTAGTAACAATTCACAAAGCATTAAAGGTTATGGCAGATGAAAATGTACAAGCGCGAGATGTCCCCAGCGCAAGGAGCACTTGGGCTCCTGGTGCGCGACAATCAGAAGATGGGCCCTTTATGTGAATGCAAATGGTTGGGGGATGCTCGGTGTTTTGGCACTCTCTTAAACCCCCCCGCAATCTTCATATGTGGTAGCTTCGCCGTGTTGGGGAGCTGCATATCGTTTACTTGTGCCATGTGTTATCATGAAATCGGTGGTTGGCTTCGACTTTTCCTCAGGATTCCACGACAGAGACCGGCTCAAGGAAGGGGTGCATCTTCTTGCCGTCGGGCATGATGCATGCATGACACAGCAGCAGGGCCATCTCAATAGAAAAAAAAATGCCCAGAAAATTCATTTCAGGTTGCCACCAAAATTCCACGGAGAATCGCAGCCAGATCCATTCGCAGGATTAAATCGATATATATTAGTCTACCCACAACATTCCCCTTCGCCAAGCGTTCCTCTACTTCATTTTTGCAAAGAGCTTGTCCGCAGCCTGAAAGTTTCCAAGTTTCAAGTTAGATACCAAATAAATCTGACTATAAAGGGGTTTGCCATGGTCTTCACACTTACGCAGTGGTTGACGCACTCCTACAGAGGGAAAGCAACAATACGTTAAACACGACAATGTCAAGTAGGGGTTGTGAATGGAAGCTTACCATCAAATCAAAGAACTCTTCAACGCAGGTCTCTTCTCCAGCGTCCCCGCCTTCCACTCGTGCGGTACACGCGTCGAGTTTTGCCTTCAGGCTGTGGCAATGGTGACCCTCAGCACAGTCTGCCAAACGGACGAGATTTAGCCGTCAGTGAATATGCTATACTCCAATCTCTTGCGAAAAAGAAGCACAAATGACATACCGGCTTCAATCTGGGGCTTGGGGTCTTCAGAGGGGTTCCAGTCGTCAGACATTGCTAGCGGATGGGGTGATGGATACGGAAAACGATTGCCGATTTGCACCCGGTGAAGGGCTTCAACAGCAGCCACGACAGGATACCACGTGAGTATCCTAGCAACCAGAGGCCGAGCGTCGCCGAGTGATTACCTAATGCACGTGATATGCTTGCCAAATTCAACCAATCAAACAAGTTCAGTGCAACATAATCCCTTCACGTCAGCTAGCATTGCAGCCAATGCAATTAACCACATTTAGTGTGACATCATCTTAATGAAGATAAACAAAACGACGGGTCCAATACGTGCGGCCATGAATGTTTGCAATGGTTGTCCCTTGCGGCCATCTGATGAGTGGAATATTCTCCTGTAGCAGTTGCCACATGCATGACTCATTGTATCCACTCTGTTTTTCTATATAAACCCCCCCTCTTCCTTCTCCCCGTCGCTTGTTCTTTATCCTCGACTCGCAAGCATCTGCCCAACGTTCAAGCAAGCAATCATGAGAAGAATGCCAATCTGGTGCCGAGGACCTCGCCCTCCCGACCATAACTACAATTTCCAAGCT